>CAJHQP010000834.1:0-148503 GCA_905132765.1 Moricandia arvensis | reverse complement strand
TTGGATGTATCAGAATTCTTACTTTCTTAGTGTCTAAAATGAAAACAATATGATTTAATTCTATAGCCAAAAACTCACAGACCATTTTACATAAAGTGAAAGAAATTTTGTTTTCAGCGAGAATCTATTCTCTACTTAATGACATTATTATTTTTATGTTACAAAACATAACCAATGTTTTAAGTTACAAAATTTAACTAAATGAGATAGATAATTGTTGACTTGTCAACAATATTTTACAAATGACTTTCGGTAAAAGAAATTAATCTTTTAGATTGCAAGCTCATTTATCGAATCCCGAGCCCGAACTTGAACTCTGTCCAACTATCTCATTTCTCACTTTATTTTTCGAAGTAGGACATTTCACAAATGTTATATTTTAATCTTTAGAAACAACCCACTTGGATGTTCATTTCTCATTCAAACCAACTCCGATTTTGACATGTGGCTACACTACTTCATAGAGTCAAACTTGCGGTTATTCCGACGAACGTCTTCACCGGAAACTTACCGAAAAATGGTCTAAAACCATTTCGTCAAAAACGAGTTCCAAGAATCCTCACATGAATGTAAATGACTGTATACACTAGACGATTGACAGACTTGGCCTCCTAGACAAGACTCGACAAGACTCAACTAAAGGACTTTTGAGAGTACAAACGAAAAATCCACTACATGATGAGTTGGTAGCATTTTTCAATCTTGAACCAGTCATTGTTAATAGCTATCGGATTTAAGTGAACATGATGTCCTGAACTATCCGGGCTTTGATGTAAACCTAGATAATAGCTAAAACACATCTTTATTCTCTCAGAAAACTAGGTTCTCTATTGTGTTCATTTTGCCGTGAACATTCCTGGTTAATCATGAGTGAACTTAGAGAATATAGTCTTTCTTTCATTCCCTAAGAAACGACACCATTTCACACTCACAAGGTGATTTTTCATTAGTTTTGTTTAGAGGAGTATCATGTACTATTCCATTCATATCTCAAAACAAACAAAAATCATTAAAAGCAAACGCTTATCCTCTATTCCTTATATGTAGCATTGTTTAATCATCCTAGGAACTGAGTATATACCAAAATCTTACAGTGCTTTGGGCAGATTTAGTTTGACTTAGTTGTCTCCTTGAACATATTTCTTGGGATCTCCAATCAGTTCGGTAGAATTACCGCCAAAGCTCATCTTAATTCACAGGTTGTAATCCATTCCTCTTGATAATATAACAATTTGATCTCATGACACACCTCTAATATAAGGATCCTAGGTTGTCATCCTAATGAACATAAAATCTTGAGATTAGTCGAAATCAATTGTCAAATGAACTTTATCATCTTTTTCAAGATACAATTAACCATTGTACACAAAACTCAGTGCATGACACTAGCTTTTTTCTCTTAAAAAATCACAACTATCACAAAAAGTGATAACTGTCAACAATTTGCAGTTATGCTTTATGTCTCAATAAATTTCAAATGAAACTTAAAAAACTCTAAAATTTACAAAAAATTCTCCGATAATTCTAATTTTATTATATGTTTGAAAAATAGAAGTAATGACTTTTTCTAATCTTAAAATTTGTAATAAATTTTTTAATGTTTTAATATTGAATTTATTTTGTTTTTGAAATATATAAAAAAAATTGTTTACATTCAAAATTATTTTTATAAATTTTTTTTGCTAATTTATTTATCTTCTTTCCTAAATATTAAAGTAAAATTAAAAAATTTCCATATTTTCTCTTAAATTTTAGAGATTTTTTTAATTTTTGTTTGAAATTTATAAGTATTTTTAATTAAAATAAATAAAGTTTGAGTATTAAAATGGGCAAAATTTTAAAAGTTAGTATATTATAACGAGGAAAATAATTAGTTATGGTATTAAACTGGATAACGAAAAAGTTTGAGTATTAAAAAGCTTAATGAAATTTAGTTGAGGTATTTTTATGAAATTTTTTTATAATAAAATATATTTTAGTTTTTTTTTTCTTAAAATTTATTTTAGCGACATTTGTTTTTAGGTCGATGTCTAGGTATCTCTCTATAACAAATCATAAATCTTAATTAGTTAACCCAGTGGATATAAATATATATTTACACTATTTAATAAAATATATTTTAGTCAATCTTTTTTTAAAAATCTATTTTGTGACAATTTTTTTTTTAGTTCTATGTATAGGTATTTTTCTATAGCAAACCAATTAGCATATCTTTTATTATATAAAACAGAAGTCAATTAACAATTCTGTGAATGACATGTGTCTTTTGAATTTTTTTTATTTTTGGTAAAACTTTGTTTTGCCAATTTTTTTTCACTATAAATTATTTTTAGTTATTATTCATCGTAACTATTCTAAGTATCCTCTCACGATCTCTACTCCCACGATCTCCACTCTGTTTATTGCTTCTAAATAAACATAAACGTTTAACTTTTAAAGATTAAGAAAACTGTAAGTTGTCTTTTTAAATAAAACTCCCTCCAAACATATGTGTTTGTTTAAAAGTAAAAAAGTCAAGCCTGCAATACGTAAAGACTGAATAAAGACGAGGAACAAAAAGAATCCAACTCTTCAAGGTCTAACAGTCAAGGGTCTCAAGGTGATCAAATGTCTAAACACCCCTCATTTAAAGCTCTGTCAATGTTGCTCTCAAATCCGTTCAAGTTCATCTAGAAATAGTTTTCGACTATTAAAGGTATGCATCTCTATACTCATCCAAATCGTGATCAATGGTCCTCATACGATTTCAGTCAATTTTTATGAAATCCTTTGACAAAATGCAAGTTATTTGTCAACATTAAGGATATGCCATTCAAGGTAGCCATTTTTTCTTACTAAAATGTTTTAAGATTTTTTAATATTTTTATACATTAAATTGGAGACTTTTTAATTTTCTTTGCTGTCTGCGACAAATGACATGCAGTTTTATTTAATAACTAACACATCAACACTAGCGAGTAATAACCATGGCAAAAACATGTTAAAAGGAATAACTATTTTTTGTCACATACGCTTTCTATTCATATTCAATATTTTTGCATTTGATTTTTGTGGTTATTAAGAAATATTTGTTATTTAATGTATCAGTGTTGTCATTAAGAAATGCAAGAGTGTGATTTTATCGAAATAATATTTCTTTTGAATCGTTTTGATGTAGATGGCATTCATATACATGTTTTCTATTCTCTACCAGAATTTAAATATGATTTTTAATGTTTATTTCTATTTTCTATAAGCCTTTCAATATGATTTTTATTATTTATGTACTATCTTTTGTTTCAGGTGAGAGAAAAATTTTAAACTAGAAAAATATATTATTGTTTCATGTTTAACATATTTTGGTTTGCAAGGTTTTTCACTGTATGTAGTCTTTTATATAGATTTATATTTTTTTGTGTGTAACATATAGATTTATAGTTAACATGGTGTTTTTTTTTGTTTTTAATTTGACAATTATTTTGCCACTGCATAGCAGGGGCCATAATACTAGTACACAGATAAAATAGTGTACCGTCATAAGTATCAGGCCTCTACCGGCCCAAAGAAATTAGAAATGGGCCTATAAAGAACAAACGCCGAAAAGTTTGGCCTTATAAACAAAACTGAAATCCCTCAGGCGTCAGATTGAACACTTATCTCCACCGTTGAGACCGCCGCTTTAGGGCGTCTCCTTCGCGATCCCACTAAACCAAACAACCTTTCTTCCGCCGGAGTCTAGCGTTTCCGATTGTCTGGGTACGCTCTATCTCTAACTTAATTGATCTCCTATCCTTCCGTTCTGTGTCTACTGAACCCCAAACGGTTACCTTTCTCTCGATCTTTGCTCTCTGAGTTTTAGGGTTTTCGTTATTCATCCTTTTTATCGGTTATGCTTTTGGTAATACATTCACAAGATCTGAACTTTCTACCCTTTTGTTTCATAACTCTGATATTTGTTTTGAGCCCAATGCTGTCGGTGAGAACCTCCAAAAGTTGTGGTTTTTCTCCCGCCGACAAAGCTCTGCTGGCATATCAGATGGGGTTGGGTTTTGGTAGGGAAAGGTAAGGATGCTTCACTTATCAAAAAACATATAGAACCGTGTGTATTAAAGGTGTATCTCTCTTTTGATCTTTGGAGTAAAAGACATTCTTTGACTTCTTAAAACATAATAATACTTGCCTTGTTGTGGTATTGATCATCATATTAGATTGTGTTGAGTCAAAGATGTGAACTATTAGATTGTGTTCCTTCCTTTTAGTATTGTCTTTGTAGGTTAGGTTGTGAGAAATATGCTGATTCTGCAAAGTAAGGCTGTACAGTTGTAACTTTGTATAGACTTGTTGATTGCTTTGGAAGAGTTTTGTGAACTGTATTCTTAATTGTGTATCTTTATATGCTTGATAATATTTTGATGTTGTTGATTCATTCAACAGATGGGGAGAGTTAATGTTGATGGTCTCCATTATCGGTGTGGAGAACGGCCACACGCTCTTAAGAATATTAAAAAGGCTATAAGCAAAGAAAAGTCACATAAGAAGGCACTGAAAGGAAAAGCTTGGAAGGGTGTAACATGCCCTGTCTGTCTTGAGATTCCTCATCACTCGGTTGTTCTCCTTTGCTCATCTTACCACAAGGGTTGTCGTCCTTACATGTGTGCGACAGGAAACCGGTTCTCAAATTGTCTGGAGCAGTACAAAAAAGCCTATGCGAAGGAGGAGAAAAGCGGTAAACCTGCAGAGCTGTTGTGCCCTCTTTGTCGGGGTCAGGTGAAAGGTTGGACTGTGGTGAAAGATGCGCGAAAGTATCTGAACTCGAAGAAAAGGGCATGCATGAACGACAAGTGTTTGTTTTCTGGAAGCTATAGACAGCTCAAGAAACATGTTAAGGAGGTTCACCCGAGAGCTAAACCAAGAGCCATTGATCCTGTGATGGAGGAGAAATGGAAGAAGTTTGAAGTTGAGAGGGAGAGGAGTGATGTAATTAGCACGGTGATGTCGTCAACACCAGGAGCTATGGTTTTTGGGGACTATGTTATTGAGCCTTACAACGATGACTTTGATGATGATGATGATGACCTTGAGTCTGATGATTCTTTGGAAGATGGGTACTTGGATCTGGGATCGCTAGGAGCATTTGACATAAGCCGTCTTCAACCACGTTCTGCGACAGCCATCACGAGTAGGGGGCTTCGCAATTACCTGATGAGTAACCACAGGTACCGAAGCAGAGGTGGGAATAGACGGCGGTAAATGCAAGATTGATGATTTGATGTTTGAAAGGTATGACCAAAATAAAAAGCTTTGAGCTTTATGGAGCCTTGAAGGGAAGGGAAATGGGGAAAACATAACAAAGGGTTGGTGTTTTTTGTTAACGGTTTTGGGTTCCAGGTTTGAAGATTGGGTAGTGTTGTTCCTTTGATTTTAAAGAAACGTTTCATATGCTTGCTTTCATTTGAGAATATCTCTCTAGTTTGCGTCTTTAGCACTTTCATTTTCTTAACAATTGGATTTGAAAATACATGTATTTTCGGAAGAATACATTTAAGATAACCAAACAAAATAGCCAACAAGATATTCCTTCTCGTGTGGGTTTAGATTTGATATATGAATTAGAAAAATATTTTAGATGAATGAATAATATAGTCCAAATCGCCATTGGGCAAAAAGCTTCTGTCTTCTAGTTCTCTCTTTCTTTAGTTTCTTGTTCACAAAACAAAATCTTTCACAAGGAAGAAGATTTATGTTTTTGTTTTGTATAAATTTCGATCTGTAGATTGAATCTTTTGTTCGTTTAGCGGATTTCGTTTTTGCTTAGGCGATTTTGATGTGTTATCAACTCAGATTCAGAGTTTTTCTTCATAATTTATTTTATTTTTTGATCTTGAGTTGAATTGAATAAATCTTTGCTCTAATCAATTTGTTTGAATTTCCTTTTTTCGTTTGATTGAGAGGTTTTGGTTTCTCTTATTATTAGTGAAGCTCACTTCTTGATTCTGATTTGGAATCAACCTTCGTCTATGTCTAAGCGGAGTATCCAAGATGGTCAAGGTTTGAAATTTGGATTATCCTTTGGAGTTTCGACGCAGAGCTTAGAGAAGTTGGAGCTACCTTTTGGTTAGCTCTGTGACAAGGTTCTCTTTTCGAATACTACTGAAGTTTTTCTCTGGATCAAACTCTACCAGTCTGAAAAGGAAACTTCGAAGATTAACGGTGATCGAAAGATGTACGAGTAAGCAAGCAGTTTTGAACGAACAGAGATGGAGATCGTTGGCATGTTCAGGTAGAGATACGGCACCGCCTCTTGCATCTTAGTTCTTGATGTAATAGAACTAGGAACAAGCACGTGTCATGTTACGTGCTATGAATTCATAGATTTTGATCTTTCATGTTACTTGCTATGATTTCATAGATTCTTATCTTTGTTTTAGGTTTATTTGGGCTTAATAGATTTTTGTAATAATAGTTTTGGATCTGCTTGTAATTTTATGCCCATTGGGCTTCGTTGAATAAAATGAAATGTTGACGAAAAAAAAAATATTTTGAACAGCTGATAATATTTTGATGAGTATCAATCTTCGGGACGAACCATTTTTATAAAGCAAGGCACTTGAACATTTTGAACAGGGAAAATAGGCTTTTTATTCCTCAAGTAATTGAAATCGACAATTTTAATACTCAACTATTGCTCGCGCAAAATTATTCTCCAACTAATAGTTGACTGCACGAAATTAGGACTGAAATAGTCAATCGTTAATTGCTTAACGGAAAGATAACGATTTCCGTCAGATTTTTAACGGTTGACTATTCTAATTATAATGTTGCACAGTCAATAATTAGTTAATGAATAATATGCGCATATAATACTTGAGTATTTATTTTGCCGATTGAAAATATTTGAGGAATTAAAAACAACAATTTCTTTTAAAATAAAATCATAATTTGAAAGATTCTCTATTTTGATATAGCCAATACAGAATATTTTTACTTTTAAGAAAAATATTTTGAGGTTTTACAATGACATGTACAATAATACAAATAATAGTAATTGCATTTATTGTTGATGTACTTCATGTTTATAAAATTATTTAAGATGCTTTTTAAAATATATCGTAACTAAAAAAGTTCTCAATTTGAATTAATATACAAGACATTTAGGGGTGTATTCAACTGAGAGTTTTAGATGATTTGTATTAAAAATGAAAATTCCACTGTTATTCAACCATAAATTTTAAAAAATCATTTAAAATCCTTTGTTACTAAACTTGACATTGCATATAGTACTCTGAAATCCACTGTTATTAAAAATATTTTAAGTTGTAGAGTTTTAAAGTTTTCAAGTGAGTTTAGAGTGTTTGAGTGGAGTTTCTTAGTTAAAACAAATTAAAACTTCAAGATCATAGTTTTAGGTGATATTCTAGAGTGGTTTAACAAAAATCACTTTAAACTGTGCAATTCGTTGAAATCATCTAAAACCACGTTAAAATTAAATCATCTCAAATTTTAGATTGAATAAACTCTCCTTACTCTCATAAAAGGATTTTTGATTTTTACAAAAGAAAATAAAATAATATATGATAATTACATTGCATTCTATTGATGTTGTAAAATATGTGATTGTTTAAAGTTGAGATAACTACATATAAAGATGTGATTTTTTAAAGTTGAGATAACTAGATATGATTGTCTAAAGTATATCCAATTTACAATATATGGTTCTTTATAAATCATCTAAGTGATTTTATAAACATGAAGTACATCAACAATAAGACTAAACTATAATTATTTGTAATATTTTATATATCATTTTAAAAATTCAAGAATCTCCCTCAAAAAGTAAAAATTTTGTATATTAGTTATCACTAGCTTGAGAATCTTTAAATTATGATTTATTTTTTAAAAAAATATTGATGTCTTTAATTCTCCAAGTATTTTTAATCAGCAAAATAATTATTCAAGTATTATTTGCGCATATTTATTCCTCAACTAATAATTGACTGTGCAAAATTATGATTAGAATAGTCAACCGTTAAAAATTTGTCGGAAACCGTTATCTTTCCGTTAAGCATGAACGGTTGACTATTTCGGTCATAATTTCGCTCAGTCAACTATTAGTTGGAGAATAATTTTACGCGAACAATAGTTAAGTATTAAAATTGCCGATTTCAAATACATGAGGAATAAAAAGCCCATTTTCCGTGGTAATTCATATATTTTTTTGTGATCATCTGTTAGAGATGAAATCTTGGCACACTTTATTGATGAGTATCTATCTTCCTGCACTTTGCTACATAAGCTACACAGATCGTTTGGAGAATGTTACATTTTATACTTAGTGATAGCGGCTACTTAGTGATGATATTATGAGCTTGTAAGATTTGCTGACAAGATTATGCATGAACTACCCAACCCTGGTTCCATCTTTTAGCTTAAGCCACGTCTGAAAGATAAAACATTTTCTTAATAAGACCAGGATCAAGGAGAAGATACAAAACGAAACAAAGATGCTTCCTGCCACAATTTTAAGTATTTAATACAGCAAATTTCTAGTGCTTCACAGAGCAGTGTTCTACTGACCTGACCCATGCTATACCTAACGGAAAAAATAAGGAAAACTAGAACTTGCTTCTTGTTGATGGACATTTTTCAACAAGGTTTGCTTGTGCTAGTTCCTCCAGCAGCTGTGTTAACCTGTTTCGAGAGATAGGCTTCATAGATTTCAACAATAAGACGAGGCTCCTTTTCCACAAGCTCCATGTATTCCTCTCTTTTGGTAACTTTTTCCATGTTTTCTATGATCTGTAACAATGCAGCATCACGCACATGTTTCGCGTTGTGCTGGTGGGCAAAGGCATAGGTCATGAGAGAGTTGTCCGGATTGAGTTTGGTCACCAAAAACTTCTCACAGTAACTCTTGAGATGTTTCACTTGGTATTTCTCTGACATGACCAAAAGATCACATGCCATTATCTCATCAAGACATGCTTCAGCTGTGTAGAGATAATAGACGAAGGTTCGAAGAGTGTCATAAGATATGTCGCTTATCTTGATTGTGCCGCTACGGCTCTCTTCCATCTCATTCTCAAGCATTGCTCTGAAGACTGGGGAACGACTCACCTGGCAGCAATATTCACCAATTTTTTAGTAGGAAAGTCTACACATTCAAAGGGTATCTTGCTAAATACTCACAGTTCTCACTGTATACATGTGAAAGACCAGTAGACAATCAAACCCAAAACATACACACACAAGTCAAGATTTCAGTTTCTTTTGTCATGGTTTCGTGGAAAGATGGAGTTTGGTTTTCGACAAAAGGACATAAAATCAGCAAAAAGATAGGTAATATATGCTAAAAAGGACAGAAGAGATCAAACACAGATCATCACATAAAGCAAATTTACAGAAAAAATTGCTCTTCTTAAAACATAGTTCCTGCACTAGCAAAAGACTACTAACCTAACACCCAATATTCAAAATCAGTCTAGTCGGTAAATCAGATATGAGCAAAACGATTTTTCAAACTGATTTAAAAGAAAACTGTCTAGGAGTTTAAAAATCGGTCTAGGCACTCGCTTAAACAATAATCGGCCTAGGCACCCGCCCAAATAATAACCATCTATAAGATGTCTAACCACCACCTAGCAATTTTTAGAACATTGCCAAACACTATATCATATGATTGCAACTTCTACTTCTTCCTAAAAGTCATGGTTATGAGATCAATAAATTCATATCTGAACTTCAAACAGATAAAAAAAGACAATTCTGTAAAAGATAACTATTAAACAAAATAGAAATGGTCTTGTTAAAACATACTTTCCGTATCAGCAAAAATCTACTAACACTGAACACAATACCATATGCTTTCAACCTCTATCTCCTCCTAATATGCATATACACTCTACGTCTACTCCATTATTGTTCACATTGAATAAAAAACAATCAAACATGACACAAACTGAACATTTGGTAGGAAAAAAACAATCTGACACAAACTAATTTCCAAAAGTTCAGAGGAACAAACCAGAACGGCTTTATGAGCGGGAACAGGAGGTGAGGCTGCGCAGTCATCGGAGGCGATGAGAACAAGATCAGTGAAGGACCTGGAGGAGCTATTACCATGGTCGAGAGAAGATGATAAGCGAAGGAAACTAACTTTGGCCTTAAGGTCTTCGATCTCGCGTTTGAGCTCTTCCTCAGTCTCGCCAGCCTCTACGTAGCATTCCTTGCACGTGCCTGCGTCTCGAGGGAGGTACTCTTCCCGACAAGAGATGCACCGCATCGCCGTGTCCGAATCGGATTCGGATCCGCTCTCGCTGCTCTCGGATTCGATGACGCATCGGTGGTGTCTCCTCATCTTACACGACGGCGCTTTGCTCTTTCTTCCGGTTTTAGATTTTTTGGTCTTTCTCAGTTAGAAAGCCATTCGATTAAACAAAAACCACTTATTGAGGTGATAAGTGGTGATGATTGTGTTTGTCCCCAAAAAAAAAAAAAAAGAGGTGATGATATCTTTTTTTAACTCAGCATCAATTTTCATTGACCAATGTTTCAGATGACCTTACACCACACTAGTGTTTCAACCACACTTACATCAAAAAAGTTAGTATCATACTACTTGGATCCTAAACTACAATCTAAAACCTTTCTTCCGATTTAAGTTTTTTGTTTTGGTCTTTCTCAGTTAGAGAGCAATTCCATTAAACAAAAACCACTTATTGAGGTGATGATTGTGTTTGTCTTAAAAAAGAGAAAGAAAAGGTGATGTGTTGAAACTTCGAGAAAAAGAAGGGAAATTGATGTGTATTACATTGATTATAAGAGGTAATTACATAGACCGTCATATAGGAAAAAAAATAGTACAAATCTTATTGCAACTAGGAAAAATAAAATATTCAAAACTAATATGAAAAATGTTTCCTAGCCGCCAAACCCTAAACCAATGTGGTCTAGGTTTAGTAAACTTCTATGCTGTAGGTTTATGGTCGGTCCGGTTATGGGTTATCCACAATCTGGTTCATAACACTTTCTCTTGGATGCCATAACCGTATAGAGCTTGTAATGTGCTTAATGTTGTCTCATTAAAACATTTACCTGGAAAACCCCAATTGGGACAAAACCAAGGTGAAGGAAAAAAAGTTCAATACACATTACTCTCCTTGATATGGACTTCACTGAAGGTCCTTAAGCCTACGCATTCCAATATGATGTATTAACTTCTTGAATGTCGAGGTTGGTAGCGATTTGGTGAACAAGTCGGCTGAATTGTCACTCGACCGAACTATGTATCACTCGAACCTCTCCAGCCTTTTGTAACTCGTGGGTGAAAAAGAACTTTGGCAAGATGTGCTTCGTCCTATCTCCTTTGATGTATCCATCTTTGAGCTGAGCTATGCAAGCTGCATTGTTTTCATACATAATGGTTAGTTCTTCTTTTCCATCGGCCATCCCACAATATGATCGGATATGTTGAGTCATGGACCTCAACCACACACATTCTCGGCTAGCCTCATGAATGGCCAAGATTTCAGCATGGTTGGACAATGTGGCTGCTATGGTATGCTTCATGGATCGCCAACTTACAGCAGTACCACCGTGTGTGAAGACATAACCTGTCTGAGATCGAGCATTGTGTAGATCTGATAAATAACCTGCATCAGCAAAACCAACTAAACCTTCTTTGGATTAGTTAATATAAAATAAAACTAAGTTGTCGAATTTCTTTTATGAAAATACATGGACTGATTGAGTCACTCTTATATTCCTCTTTTACTAAGTATTTACTTAGCCTATTGTACCACATGCGGCCGCTTTGTTTTAGTCCATAAATAGATTTGTTCGCTTTATACAACACTATTCTTTGAGAACCTTTTTTTATATTTGAGCTCAATATCTTCTGGTACTTTCATATATATCTCATTATCCAGTGGACCATATATATGCAGTTACTACATCCATTAGCTGCAAATCTAATTTCTCTCTTATGGCCATACTTATTAAAAATCGAAATGTAGTAGAATCCACCACATGGAGTATGTCTCCTCATAATCTATTTCTGGTCTCTTGTGAGAATACTTGTGCAACAATATGAGCTTTATATCTCACGATTTCTTTCCCTCACAAAGACCCATTTATATTCATTGGTTTAACATCATAAGGTGTCCTTATTATTGGACCAAATACATTTCTCTTCCTTAAAGAGTTTACCTCCACGTCTATAGCTTCTCTATTATTGACGTGGGTTCATGATCCTTGATAAGTTCAAGTGCTACCTTGTATGCAAATAAACCATCTATGTCGACATCATTTTCTGTTCCATTGTATTCCATACATGATATAATCGATTACAATCTCATTATTATCAGGACCATTGGTACCCTGAAGCTTGGCGTCCCAAGCCTCAGTGTTTGGTACCTTAGAGTCAGCCGGCCTTATGTCCATGTCTGTGGTTTTCTCGACCTCGTATTTGTTTTCATTTTTTGCACCTTTCTTTTGTTTCCGAGGATTCTTATCTTTGGAACCTATTGGTCTACCACGTTTCAAACGTTGTCTAGACTCTTGTAGCAACTTGATTATGTCCCTCTTGGACTTGAATACGTATTGGTGCATTACAAGCTGGTATATATTACTTAGTCACTTTCTTTGGGTCAACAAATGAGTCTGGCAATCGATTAGCTAGCTTTTGTAAATGTATAATTTTTTGGACGTCTAAATCACATGCTTTAGTGCGAGGATCTTGCCAAGAGAATGATGGTTGATTCCATTCTATTTCTTTTACCAGCTTATTATTTTATCCCCCTTATGTTGGATAGTCGGATTTAAAATGACAATCTGTGTACCTAGCCTTAAATAGATCACCCATGGTCGGCTCTAGGTACTTAATAATCGTGGGAGATTCATATCCAACATATACCCCCATCCTCCTTTAAGGTGCCATCTTAGTTCTCTGTGGTGGAGCAATTGGCACATCCAAATGTCTTTAGATGAGATATGTTTGGCTCATGACCCGTGATTTAATTGAGATGAGAAGTATCTATGCTCACTAGATGGCCTGATGCGTATCAACTCTGCTGCATGTCCCCAAGCTTAGACCGGGAGTTTTGCCCTCATGAGTAACAATCTAGTAATGCGTTTAATAATAAGAATCGGCAAAGCCGTTTTATGTATGGACATGCGCCACACTTATATTCCACACTTTCTCCCATGGACATACTATAATCATCAAACGCTCGGGACATGGATTCACCAGCATATTTTAGACGTGTAGTCTTTAAAGGAAAATCTGAAAATGGGCTCTTAGCCGTTTTATTGGTGATGACCTAATGACTTTCCGTGAGATTCTCTGGGATAACTCTTCATTTTTTCAATGTGTGTTATTTTGTATTACTTATCAATTTACGCATCATGTTTGGACTGGGATGGCCAAGCCAGTCATGCCATAAAGTGAAATTCTCAGTAAACCTTTTGTTCACTTCGGCATTTAGCCTCTATCATACTGATCTTGGCATAGTAAAGACCAGTAGAGAATGCAGGTATAATCTCGACCACTTTCTTATGACCTTAGGTGTATTTATATGTCTGAAGGAACTCTTTGTTTCCTTCACCCATTGTTCCTATATGGAAACTATTCATTCTTATATCTTAGTAACTCAATGGGCTTCTCTGGGTGAATATAAAGCATCATATATCTCTAGATACGTGCCCTTTAAGCAAAAATATACATGCCTGGCCATGGCCCTAAATTAGGCTGGCTATACCCGCAATTTGTGCTTATATTGGCGTTTTATCTTATTAAGTAAAATCAGACAAGTTAATAAAGTATACTCAAAGAAATCATAAAGACAAAGAAAAATATAAAGCAAATCAAAGCACAAAAACAATATGTCGAAATCAAATTCTTTTAGACAATCTGATGTTTCATAATCCATAAGTTCATCTTGATCATTGTCAAAGTCACCATCACCATCTTAGACCAAATGGGCTTCAGGATTCTTTCCTTTCATACTCTCTTGGTAGAGGTCAACTAGATGTCTGGGAGTCCTACAGTTCTTAGCCCAATGATTACCCATTCCACATATATGGCATACTAATTTGGTTGGGTGTTGTGGTTTAAAGGAGATACCACGGCCTCCTAGCCCTCGACCATGGTCAAAATTGGTTCCACGACCACGGTTATAGTGGTTCTCACGGCCACGGTCCGAATAATCACCTCGACCATATGAATTGTAGTGGCCACGGCCACGTCCTTTCCATCCACCACGGCCATGGCCGTGTGGTTTATTCTGGACATGGTTACTTTCTTTGGATTCTTTCTTTTCTTCTGTGGCCTTATTGGCTTCAGGTAATGGGGTTGATCCAGGAGGTCTCAATTCACTGTTTCTCATCAACGACTCATTGTTTTGCTCAGCTAGCAATAGACATGAGATCAGATCTGCATAAGTTTTAAAGCCCTTTTCACGATATTGTTGCTGTAGCAACACATTACTTGTGTGAAAGGTGGAAAATGTCTTTTCTAACATATCCTTATCTGTTACAACCTCATCACACAGTTTCATTAAAGAAACAATCTTAAAATAGGGTTGAGTTATGCTCATCCACAGACTTGTAGTTCTGGATTCTTAGATTCCTCCAATCAAATAGAGCCTTTGGTAATAAAACCGTCCTTTGGTGATCATATCTCGTTTTTAATGAGGACCAAAGGTCTAGAGGATTCTCAATAGTCAGATACTGATCTTTGAGACTCTGAGCAAGATGATGACGAATAATTAATATTGCCATGTATCTATCTTTCTCACTAGCATTATTGCCTTCTGTGATACATTCACCAAGTCCTTTTGACTTTAAGATAATCTTTGTATGCAATGCCCATTGCAAATAATTATCTCCAGAGAGATTCAAGGCAGCAAAATCCAAGTTGTTGATTTTCGACATCTGAGATCATATATCACTTAATATTTAGGTTTTATATATTGTTCATGCAAACAAAACATACGATCATAAGGCAATCAAGTTATACAGTTTTATCAGACATGTCTCTCGACCAAACAAGATATCTCAAGTCATACGGATCACCTGGCCAAACGAGACAAGACATTCCTAATAGTTAATTTCTATATGCGGCCATGAAGCAATTAGTTTATACGGATATGCAAAATAAACCTAAAGATCAATGTCTATATGTTCAATAGGTTATACAAATGCTTATCAAACAAGTTTAATGACCAAACAAGACAATCCAAGTTATATAGATCAAACAAGACAATCCTAAACGATCAATTTATATATGTGTTCATGCGGCCAAGATGGTATAATGCTAACAAGTCACACGGCCATATGAGATGATACAACAATCCTAGCAATCATGATCTATATGTACATGAGTGGATCATGTAATAAGTGGCCATATTTAATCAAAGACAATCAATTTCAAGTATGAGCAATTAAGATTCAATTAGGGTTAAAACTTACGACGAGGGTTTTAGCATTAGGGTTAGGTCAAAAACAGACCAATCAATCTAGCATACAATATTAACTCTCAAGAAACATTCATTCAGGGTTATCAATCAATCAAGTTCAAGTCTTAGCAACACTGATTCTATGTGCTCATAAGATTAGGGTTTATCATGACTAGCAAAACGGATTCAAAATAATATGCAATACGCAAATAGGGTTTACGGTTTAATTTAAAACAGATAAATCAAGCATCTTAGCTCTCAAAATCATTTAATAAAATCAATCCATGAAAACGATTAATCTAGCTAACAACCTCAAAACATCAATTGGATCAATCAAAGCAATATTAGGGTTTCAGGATTTAGGAATTTGATTAAACTATTAGGTTTTTGAATTAGGGTTTAAGATCCCATCAATCGGATTAATAATTTAAACGAACATATTGGGGTTTTAGGGTTCTTTTAGGGTTTTCGCATTATGGTTTTCAAAAACGATTAGGGTTAGTTCTTAAGACAATTAATCAAACTAATCAACCTAGCAATTAGATCATAACCTCAAAAACAATCGAATCAATCAACAAGAATCAAACATGTTTTAGGATTAGGGTTTCATGCGATTAGGGTTTTAGGGTTTTAGCAATCGATTAGGTTTTAGATCAAAAGCAATCAATCTTAGCAAACAACCTTAATTCTCAAAACAATCAATCAAATCAATTAAGTAGTATAAGTTTTTATAGTTTCGATTTGACCATTAAAATATCCGATTTAAGTTTTGAGATTTAGGGTTTTTGGGTTACCTTAACCTCCGATGGGTTGAATGGACCACCAAGAGAGAAGATCGTATGAATCTTGTTGATATCGAGTTGTATCCGGATCAGGGTTGTCTAGTTGAGCAAGCTTGATTGTTTGAAGGTTGGGTTCGGATAAAGGTATGAAGGTTCAGGATCAAGGGTTTCACGATGGGGATTAGGGTTTTGATCGATGGCTTTTTAGCTTAGGGATTTAGAGAACAATCGTGCTGATAACGTGTTGTAAAACTTAGAGAAAGAGAAGGGGAATTCGTGTGCATTGCATTGATCATAAGAAGTGCCCTTATATAGGGAGTTAGATAGACCGTCATATAGGAAAAAATAAAGAGTACAAATCTTATTGCAACTAGGAAAAGGAAAATATCCAAAACCAATATGGAAAATGTTTCATAGCCGCCAAACCCTAAACCTATGTGGTCTAGGTTTAGTAAACATCTATGCAATAGGTTTATGGTCGGTCCAGTTATGGGTTATCCACAATCTGGTTCATAACATGATGATTGTTTTAGTGGTTTTTAGATTTTGGTTTTCACCTTTTAGTTTTAGTTTTGAGTTTTAAGTTTTTATTTTTGGTTTATGCTTTTGTAGTAGATTTTAGTTTGTTTTGAGAAACATGAATGACGATTTTAGTTTTAGGTTTTGATTTTGTTTTTATGGTGTTTTGCAAATATGACTCAAAGCAAAAGTCAAATGCAAAACAAATCTATCATTTTTTATAATTTTCATTTATCTTATTTATCCTAGATGTTCGAGTTATTCACGAAAACACCACTATTTTTTGTTTTTAAATGAATGTTTTACTCTATCATCCTTATATTCATCAATTATTTACAATATTGTAATTGCTATCAATACACCAATCACCATGAACAACCAATTTGAAGTTTTTAATGCACAAAATATTAATATTTTCTCTTCATTTCTCATTTTGTTATCCACAGAAACCATATTTTTTTCACTTTCTCTCAAAATTCATTCAAAAAATTCGAGATTTTGATTTCAAACTTTGTAAGGTTCATAGAGACATTGAAACTCATGATTCTTGGTCATTAATGAGTTGGTAGCATTCTTGGTGAAGTTATATGAGTTTAGAGAAACTAAACAAGTCATCTCCATGTTCAAGATATGAAATTGATTTTTTTTAGATTTGCTCGTGAAGAAGACTTCTATGCATAGGTTAGTTTTGCAATTGATTTTTTCTATGTTTTTTATAGAAGACTTCTAGGGAAGTCTTCTACCTTTCCTTTGTTAACAAAAAAAAATAGGGAGAACCGAGAAGACTTCCTTAGAAGTCTTCTCGTATAAACAAGTTAATTTTGTAATTGACCAAAGTTTGCCAGAAATTTGAATTTTTATAGAAGATTTCCTAGAAAGTCTTCTTTACTGTTTAATGAAGTTTTCTCAGTGTCACAAAAAATTTGCGTGAGTTACTTTTGCAATTGACAATTAATACTAAGAAAATATTATTTACGAGAAAACTTCTTAAAGCTTTTATCCTAGATGTTCTTGGTTTTTGGTCAAGCTTTTGGTTCTGAGCACAAGACTTCTATGGAAGTCTTCTCTGGAAAAGTCAACTATAGTTAATCGCAAAAATAACCCAGGAAGATTTTTTACGACAGTGATAAAACGTCATGTGAACGTAAGACGACTTCTCTAGAAGTCTTCTCCGAGAAGACTTCTAAAAACTAACCTATAAAAAGTCATTTTCTGACAAACTTTGGTCAACTGTAAAACTAACCTTTTTATCGTTGAAGTCTCTGAGATTTTCGAAAAAAATTCAAATTTAAAAATAAGTCAATATTTACAAAGGAAGACTTCTCTACATGTCTTCTGTAGAGTAGACTTCTTAAGAAGTTTTCCTTCATAAATTTGCAATTGCAAAAATGACCTAAACGAAAGACTTCTTAAGAAGTATTCTCTTAGAAGATTTCCTAAGAAGTCTTCTACGTTAATCTTTATTAAAATTCAATTTTCTCAAAACGTAAAATGAATTTTGATTTATCTTGTTAATTCATGTGTATTAGTCAATATTGGGGCTCCTGAGTGAAATTCATAAATTAATTGGTGACAATTATGAGGTTACAAATATTCATGTTTATTAATGTTTTCAGCTAAACTGAGAAGACTTCTTAAGAAGTCTTCCGTGAGAAGACTTACATAGAATTTTTCCGTGAAAAGACTTACAGGAAATCTTTCGTGAGAACACTTACAGAAATTCTTCCGTAACAATACTTACAAGGAAGTCGTCTACGTTCGTTTTTGTAAAATTTCTTGAGTAACTTCAATATATATTTTCTAAATTTCAAAAGCGTCAAGTAACTTCAACAATATCAAGTCATATGGTTTAATGTGTCTTCTAATAACTTAAGAAATACCATTTAATTTTTATGAAATTTAAAATTGTAATTTTCATTTAAAATTTAAATTTCTCGCTTAAATTTTAATTTCCCGCCTAAATTCCCGCTTCCGAGAAGTCTTCTCAGAGAAGACTTAACTTGTTCTAGTGGGACTTATGTATTGTTTGATCTTTGGTTAATTTGACTAAGTTTTCTTGAGAAGTCTTTTCTCTTAATTTGTAGTAAATTTGACTAATCTTTTTGTTGTTTTGGGTAGTATGCTTAAAATGTTTTTTTTTGTTATTTAATTTCAATAATGTCAAGCACTTTTGAAAAATAATACTGTAGACATCACCATATTTACTAATTATTTTCATTAACATCTTTTGAAATTTATAAAATAATTATTAAGTAAAAGAGTACACATAATAATCATTAAACATACCGTAAACAAGAAAATTACAAATGGAGCTTGAGATCATTGTTCGACATAGATAAGTTTGGACTCTACTTAAGTGAAATATTTTTGGTTCAAAAGACTTCCAAAGAAGACTTCCAAAAAAGTCTTCTAGCATAAAATGCATTAGAAGATTTCATGGGAAGTCTTCCAATATAAAATGCATTAGAAGACTTTCCAGGAAGTCTACTGAAAAGTCTTCTAAAAAATCTTATGAAGTCTTCAAGGAGCTTTTCGAAGTCTTTCAAGAGTCTTCCGAAGTCTTTCTAAGTATTTTCTTCTTCTCCTTCATACAAAAAAAAGGATCAGATTCTTAACCAAAGAACACTATATAAACAAAAGAATCAAAAAGGTCAAATTTTTTAACTTGTTGGCTCTAGAGGTTTCACCTACATAAAATGTTGTGTTATATTCTTCTCCTTCATATCAAAAAGAAAAGTTCAAAACTTTAACCATTGAAACTATTACAAACACAAAAGAGAGATAAAAAATGTCATACATTTAACCTTATTACATTAGGTTGAATATACAACTTTTTAGAATCTAACTTATAAAACACACCAAAAATACATATTTAAAATTTATAGAACCACCTTTAAAGGAGTGAAAGATGAGAACCATGTAATGAAAAATCTGCAAAATAAGATAAATTAGTGAGAATACATAGGAGAAAAATGAGAAATGAATATAAAGCATGTGTTTTCAAGTCTAAAGAGATTAGAGAGGTTGGAGAGTTTTAGAGTGAGAAACATTACATTTTTGTTGCAGCCATTTGAGCGGAAGAAAGAATGTGTAGATTTTTTTATATATGAAGACGAAAATTCCAATTAGGTTAAATATTTTCAATATAGAAGACTTCTCGAGAAATCTTCTAAGAGAAGACTTCCCAAAAAACTCTTAGACCCTAGATTTAATATTCGCACGGAAGACTTACATACAATCTTCTAGTATATTAGTCTTCTAAAAATCTTCCAAAACTATATAATCAAATAACTAAGTAAATAGCAAAAAAACTTCATTAAACTTGAAAATAACTTTATAAAGTGCCTAATATACTCAAAAGTAAATACATACAGATCAAATTTATTTATTTTTAAAAAAAAATTAAGATTCCAAAATTTAACTCGAAAAATACAAAAATACTATAACATATGTTATTAAACCTAAACCAAAGACTATCATGACTCAATATACATTCACTTATTTATGTTGGAAATAATTCATTTTTAATAAAACTAAATTGCATCATTAAGAAATGTTTATACTTATATTATTTAGATATTTTACCTAGCAAAATATATATTTTATAATTTGTATAAATTATTTTAAAATCTAATACATGAGAAGACTTCTAGAAAATTTCTAGAATACTTCTAGAAAATTTCTAGAATACTTCTGAAAGACTTGTGGAAGACTTCCGGAAGACTTCGCATTACGCAGAAAACTTAAATTCTACTAAAATTTAAGCGAAAAGTCTTCCGGAAAATTTTCTAGTGCATTATGAAGTCTTCTCGAAGTCTTCATAACCTAAACCAAAGACTATCACGACTCAATCTACATTCACTCATCTATGTTAAAAATAATTTAATTTTAGTATTTTTAAATTTACACCATTTATTAATGTTTATAGTTACATGATTTCAATTTTTTTCTCATATAAATATTTTTTGTAGAATTTTTAAATTATTTTTAAGATTAAGTGTACGAAAAGACTTCTCACGCGAAAAAGTTATAATGGTAAAATTGAATACAATTTTTTCTGTTTGCTCATAAGGAGTTTGTTGCATTTTCAATATCTTTTTGGGTTACTTTTGCATTTGATTGAATTTGGGATACACTTTTGCATTTGAAATCAAGTTTCGAGTCATTTTTAGCAATTTCTCCTTGTTTTTAAAGTTAAAAAGATCTTTAATAAAATTTATTTATTTGTGACTTTGCTGTAATATTAGTTTTAAGAAAAACTTGAGAAGTAATTTTTTGGTTTTTAGTTTTAATTAAATTTTATTTATTATTTTGTTTGTAAATGCAGTTAATTAAAAGTTATACGTACTATAGAAATAAAAAAATAAAAAATATCACCTCATAAAATACATTTATTTACATTATAAAATTAGCAAAAATACTAATATTTTAAAATAATAATAGAAATACCACCTCATAAAATATATTTATTTATTTTATAAAACTAGTATAAAATAATTGTACATACATTAAAAGTAAACAATTAGTAGTTTGTTTATTATTTAAATTGTTTATTATTTAAAAAATAAATATATTTTATATGAAAATTGTATTTAATTTATGTAAGTTAAATATTATGAAATAAAAAGCTAATAAATGGAATTTTAGAATACACAATTAATTTCATTTTAATTTATTTAATACTTAATAATTAAAAATAATTAATTTTATTATAAGATTTATGATATAAAAGATTGATTAAATATTATGGAATTACTTTTGATAAAAAATTCTAATAGTTTGACACGGGGGGGGGGGGTATATTCTATTGAGAGTTTGAAGTGATCTTTCTTATTAAACAGAAACATTGTGTTGGACCTAACATTTATTTTGTAAGTTTTTAAATTAAATACATTTTTCTACTTTATAGTTAAACCTTCATTAAATCAAGAATATTCTTTTCTTTATACTACTATCCATAATTCGAAACAATATATTTCTTTCTTTATACTACTATCTATGTTTCCAAACAATATTATGATTAACCTTGTGTCCAAACAATATAAAATATTAGATCTCATCTTTTAAATAATTTCTACCAATTTTCTTTTAAATTATTTAGATAATTAAATAACCTAAATATTCAAATAATTTATAAAACAATGAAAGTAAATAAAACTTATTTTTACAGGTCTAAAATATTATAAAAATATTTTAATTAACAAAAATTAAATTAAGTAATTATTTTATTTATATTTCTTAAATAATGATTATAGCATTTATTTAAATAACATAATAATTCAATAACATATATATATATAAACGTTATAAATTGTATAATAAATATAATAACAAAAATAATTATGACTAAGGATGGCTATCATCTACGTTTAAGGATGTGAAAGCCGTTGGATTAAAAAGACAATTGCGGTGATTTTCACAGGTTTTAATAGGATATTTTTAAAACCTGAACTGAATTATCGGATCACCGGATTAACCGGCTGACCACGAGTCTGATTCGAATTTAAAAACATTTGTTTTAGATAAAAAAACTAAATTATTAGTAAATTATTAATAAAATATCCCACAGTTGCAAAGCGCGGGTCAAACTCTAGTTTGTATTAAAATGACAAATTTATTGTTATTCAAAAATAAATTTTAAAATTCATTATTATTGAACTTGACATTTACTAAACTACTTTGAAATCTTCTATTATTGAAAATATTTTAAATTGTGATACTTTAAAGTTTCAAGTGATTTTGAAGTGTTTCAGTAAAGTTTCTTAGTTAAAACAATTAAAACTCAAATCTCATGATTTAAGTTATATTTTAGGGTATTTTAACAAAAATCACTTAAAAATTTCTAATTCATTAAATTTATCTAAAAACTTATTATAAATCAAATCACATCAAACTATAGATTGAATACATCCCCTAGAGAAGATTTGTTTTTGTGAGTTTGTGTTTGTTTTATAAAGTGGTTGATGTAGTTCTTTATATATGTATAACTAACTGTTAAAAGAAAAATAATTAGTCGTGGGATGCAGGAGAAACCCATAAAATCTGGATTTTGGTTTGAATGTGTGAAACAGAAAAAGGTTAAAATCTGGTTTCCTAACAAATAGAAAATCTATTTTACCAAAATCTTGATTGGACAAAAAGTAGACTTTGGAAAAACAAAAAACCAAAATCTATTTGAGAATCATCGAACAATCAACTTCAAGTTTCTTAGCTATTTTTTAAAATTAAATAAGCATTAAACACCAAAAATGAAAATTTTTATATTCTAAAATCTTTTAAAATATCTATCTTTCTTTTCTTTTCTATTTATTGTATTTATAAAACTTCTTTTCTGTACAGCAATATCCAAACTAAGTAACTATCCATTTGGATAACGAAACCGAAACATAATCAGCATATAATATAGAAAAGATACTTTTTCTGAATTACTAGGAGATTTGGGCTGAAGCTCAATCCCCCCCAAGTCCGAAACCACATCATGTAATATTGATTTCTTTCCAGCGGTCACTAGAACTGGAGATCTCTAACACAATTGAGTATTTTCCAGCTGAGCTAATGACCTATGGTGAAAAGATACTTTTAGCACCGTGTACAAGCTTGTCTGCTATTAAATTTTGTGTGTTTTGGCATATGTCTAATCGAGAAATTAGGGAAGATAGTTTATTTTGTCGAAATTCATCAATATGGATGCAAAAAGCTGATCATTCTTTATGTGTCGATACTATCTTTACCAATTGAAAGCAGTTTGTTGCAAAAACTACCTCTAAAAACTATAGGGTCTTATGCACTTCATAACTCAAATCATAGCTTCACATTATGCATGTAAAAGTGATAAGCTTCTTCAGAGATTCATTGCCGCCATCATTTTATTGTCTAAGCCTATGGTATAACCCATTGGTTGCCTATCAAATTCTGACACGATCTCCTCTCGTTCTTTTTCTTCCGCAAGTTAACCCTCAATCCACAATGCCCTTTCAACTTTGCTATATGGAGTATCTCATGTGGATTTTCATTCTTGTTCTTATAAATTTTGTTATTCTTATTTTTCCAACAGATAATCTATGTTGGAAAAGACCAAAGTTTTTGGAAAAATTCCAGGGCGGGGAGGTATTTTTGACAAAGCAAATGTTTGTAAAGATGGTAGATATTCAAAGATAACATGATTGATTGATTTCTCCTCCGCACCACAAATTCTACACCGTATGTCACCGTCAATTCCATGTGACCAAAAATTTTTAGTAACAGGTGGACACCCAGATATTATTTGCCATAAAAGTCTCAATTTTGGTGAACATTAAAGTTTACATGCAAAAGCCAACAATGGTTTAGTATCTTCTCCCTAAAATTCCATTCTTGTACCCTTGTCCGGATATAGCATTTCGATTTTGAACCTGATTTTAACTGTATATTTACCTGGTATTATAAAATGCAGACCATAAAAGTCCGAACGATGATTCCGACTTATCGCCAAACCCTTGATGATCTTCATATCTTCTAGATGTATATATGTATTAAGCAAATTCATATTCCAAGAAAGATCGATCAGATTAATTAGATGTTCCACCTTTACTAAACTGCTTAAATATGAATTGTCACTTTAAATATGAGTTCCACGGGATTAGGTTTGTGAAAGGTTGACTAGGATAGTGTTATTTGTAATGACCATTGGTTTATCACTGGAGATTTAAATGAGATTACAACTAATCACTAAAAAAAAGGCAAAACTCTCTGACATTCATACACTTTTCTTTGGTATAACAATATGATCGAGAGTTGCGGATTGATGGAGTTTCCTATCCTCAGAAATTCTCTATCATGGAGTGGGCGAAGAGGGGGGGAGGGGCAAGTAACTAAATTTCATCTTGACCGGGCGTTAGGTGATAACAAATGACATAATTTATTCCCTTGCTCTTATGTGGAATATTTAGGCATGTTTGGTTTGGATCATAGACCGACCGTGGCTTCGATTGAACATAAAATTCTAACAAAACGATAATTTTTTTTATAAGAGGTGGATCATTGAAGAGAGCTATGGGAACCAAAATTCACACTGTCGATTTCCGTAATCGAAGAAGATCTAAGAAACCCTAACTTTTTCTGAGGTCCCAAATTTTTGCTGATCCTAACGACAAGTAGCCAAGTTATGTAAAAATAGAAAAATAAATAAATCAAGATTAAGAAAAGAGAACTAGAGATCATATTTTGAATCTGCGTATGAGCGTTTACAACAAGTAAAAGCCTTGGCCGAAAGAGCTGTCGGCGAGTTCCTTAGTTCTAACAAATTAAGATTTGAAAACCTAATTGAGTCGCAGCTCGATAACAAAAACTGAAAGTTGCCTATCTAAGTTCTAAGTTGCAGAGAATTTTGTGTGTGTGCGTCCCTCTCCCTTGCTTCTGTTATATAGGTCTCCAAGGTCGGTCGTCTTTCCTTTTCTGCCCCCGATTCGAGTTTATCAAACCGCGGAAATCTTCCTTATTTTGTCGATTTTCCATAATTATCTCAAAATATTGACAATTATCTTCTTTTCCATTTATCTTCTGCGGATATTCAGTAGACCGTCATTGTAGTTGGGCTCATTCTCGTCTAAAATTGTAAGTGGGCTTTTATCGCGTTTGAACCCTTTTGTGTCATTTTGCTATTTAAGCGATTTTTACGATTTATTTTGGAGAAATCATCCTTCGTAAGATTTTACGATACTGGCTCCGCAAAATAATAAAACAATCGTATAGTCGAGATAATGTTGGTGTTTAAGTTAACCGTTATCGTTTAATACGATTAACTCAGAGTTTTTACGAGAAAAAGCAATTTTTATCGTAAAACTTCAATAGAAACTCCAATCGAGACGAAACAAGAAACAACCTAGTCAAGATTCAAAAGAGAGAGTGATGAAGAGGATACGTTCTAGTCGACCATGGGGTTTAGACTTTGCGGAGAGTCTAGTCGCCCATGGGCGACTAGACTTTGTCACAGGTCTTAATTGCACGTCTTGATACATTGACCGGGACGAGATGGGTTAGGCGATGAGGAGTTCGGATGCGAAGATTTCTTGTTTTCTTTTTATCGAAAGAGAGATAATGTTTCCGCGGTAACTTTCCGGCATCGATTTCGTCGTGACCATTTTTGACCCTAATAGTTAGCCCCTAGCTTGCAGGAATTGCCAAAGCGTTATTGCGAGATGTTAGGTGTGTTAAGTAAGTTAGGCTAAATTGATGGCTAATAGTACAAGGATGAATAGTAAGTTCCTTTTTCTATAAGTGTGTGGAGTAAGCTTTCAAATTCTTTACTTGCTTACTCACACAATAAAACTCTCCCAAGGTAGAAAATCTTTTTTCTCTCTTCTTCACTTGTTTTTTGTACCATGGCCTTCAACAATGAAGTTTTCAGAGTGCATTTCCTTCCATTTTTGTTCCCGAGATCTTGCGAGTTTGGGGTGGCGAGATCGTTTTGAAGGTCGAGTTTTTTGCGACATTCCGTCGACCCTGAGGAGGTGAATGCGTATTGGGAAGTGACTTGCTGTCTCGCACCTACACGAGCTGAATTGTGGAGTCCTATGAGACTGACTTTCGCAGATAACTTGTTAGATCGGTGAAATTTGCGGAAGCATTGTGACTCTGCATGGGAGTCAGTTTTCGTATTTACTTCAGCCTTTTTTTGTAGAATTTTTCTCTAACGAAAGGTTTCGTGCATGGCCTTCACGTGATAGATGAGGCCCTTAGGGCGAGCCATATTGAAGCACATATGGCTCAAGTCAAAGCTGAGTTGGCCCAGACGGAAAATGCTCGTTTGGAGGGTGAGTTTGAGGCATGCCTCCTTCGCGAGAAAAATTTCGAACAGGAGCAGAGCGTGCCTTCTTCCGCCGTGAGAGTAAAGTTGGTCGAAGAGAGATGGCTTCGATCATGAATGATAGTTTGATGCAGCTCATGATCAAATTTGGAGAGTTTCAATGTGCGTATAAGTTTTATGGGGATTATCGCGAGTGTTGAGGTTCCAGTTGCGCTCTGCGGTGTACGTAGGGAATCGGTTACGACTTCAAGACTGAAGAGGCGATGATGTCGAGGCATTTTACTGACCTTTCTAGCATGGAGTCGACGATCCCTCAAATAGAGAAGAAGATTTGGGAGCACTAGGCCCTGATTCCGGTGTCTCCTGATTCAGAGGAGTTTGGACCTGCCGCTCCGGGAGAGGATGTCGAGGTCGAGCAGCATGTGTACCCATTGAGAGTTAGTGATTACACGATTGCAAAGTGAATGTCTGGGAACTATGAATTAGATTCGTGAAGGGTATCCATGTTTTTAAGGGAGTGTGTTCCTTATGTTGTGTTTATGTTATCATTTTGGCCAAGTTTGGCTGTTGGACTTATCGGGCTGGCCTTGTGTGGCTTTGAATCCTTCCACTATGCAGCTTTTCTTTTAATGAAGTATGTTTCATTTTTAATAGTGTATGAGTAGTATAATAGATGTAGACGAAAGAATATGAGTAGTCATCTCGTGTCTAACTCTTTCAAGAATCTTTACGCCTGTTGTTCGTTTCGGGTGCGAGTATTCGAAAAATTAGTTTTTTTTTTGGTTTTTATGAACGAATGTAAGCGAAGAGAAAAGTTTTGGGTTCTCGTATCAGTCAAATACTATGCCTTGTGATGTTTGAGACCAGTCTGCTGGGTTTAGGGCAAGACCTAGGCTTACTATCGGTTTTAGGGTTTGTGGTGACTCTTCCGGTTTTCGTTACCCGTTTGCGGTTTCGACCAGGCTTTGTCTCAGTGTTGAAGTCTGTGATTAGTTCTCTGCTTATATGAAATCGATCGGAAACCGAGCATCTCTCCAAAGACCATTTTGAATTCGTCTGGAAGTGCTGACCAAAATTTTGGATTTCTTTTATAGCGCGCTATTATCCTTGTGTCGGATGTATGAAAACCAATCCTACAAGAAGAGGTCTAAGCGTTCAACTAGAGAAAAGTTTATGTACTCGTCGGGGACAATCGACAAATGTGATATAAGAGTGTGAGTATGCTCTTAGGAGTTAGTTGTTAATTTATAGTCGAGGACGGACTGTTTTGGTGGTTTGTTTTGAGTTTGTAACTATATTTTCGAAGGTTATCTCGCGATGTCTTGCTTTTGTTTTCTGAAAATATGTTTTATGAGTAAGGTGATCTCAAGTTTTTGAGAATGGGGTTTAGCGTTTCGGTTGGAGGTCATTTTTGACCATTTATCCGAGAGTCATTTGTGTAGTAGTTTATTGAGAAGTGTTTTTTCGTTTGGAAGTTTCCTTAGTGTATTGTTTTTCGAAACGTTTTGCGGGTTTAGAAGATATTTGGTTGTTGCCGTTGAAGACTTATATTTTATCCGAAAGATGCTTTTGGAAGCATTCAGAGTTTATTTGGTGTTTAATGAGTTGGTTATTAGTGAGATTTCCGTTTCCGGGCTATACAATAACTCTTTATTTGTGCATGGGTGTTTCTTAACAAACTATTATCCTAGCTGTAAGTATCTTCGAGAGATCAAGTATTTCAAGTGATAAGAGACCTTTTGGAGTCGTATTGCGTTTTCTTATTATTGAAAAGTTTTTAAAATATCGAGTACAAAGGAAAATATTTTAAAATGTGGGAGTATACGTATACGTACCCACTCCCCCCCCTTCTTTTTGAGAGAGGGGAACAGTTGAACTCGTCTTGTGACGAATTGCCTACGTACCCCTTTCGGGAATCAAGCCCTCTCATATTTCAGCTCGTGACGCGAGTGTTTTTACTCGGCGGTTGCTGCTGCGCATATCGCCTTAGTTGCAGTGACTGTTTCTGGATTGGTGATTTCTTCCAGGTTTATATCCTCCGGTTAGGTTAGGGCGTTGGGCTCAGTAGCTTGCTTTCTTTGTCCGAAGCCATTGGTCGGGTGGGCGATTATGGATCGTGCTTTTCGGAAGTGTTTTCAGTCGGAGACTGAGTTATCTTTGTGCATTTGGGGTTTAACCATAGATGTCGTTGTGATTTGCCTCAGCTTATGTTCGGCCAGGAAGCAAAGTTCCGACCGCTTTTTGCATCCCCAGATTGCTGCAGTTCCGTTTGGAGTCAATTTGATGCCCAGGTGATATGTTGAGGGAACTGCCTTCATACAGTTTATCCAAGGCGTTACCATGATCACATTATAGATGGCTGGGTGGTCGATGACCGCAAAATTGATGATCTTTGTGACCTCTTTGGCCATGACTGGGAATTTGATCTATCTGAGGGTCATTGAAATTGTGCCAAAGAAACCCATGAGTGGTCTTGGCGTTGAGGTGACCTCAGATAGATCGACGTTCATCATTTTGAGCGTGTCGCGCAATATTAGGTCAATGGTGCTTCCCGTGTCTACAAGGACTGTGGGAATCACGAGATCCTTTGTTATGAGATCGTTCACGAGTGGATCGCAGTGAGGTATGTCGATTCCGACGGTCTCATATTCCTCGAAAAGTGATCGTATCATTTGGGAAGTCTCGGGGCGGGGACTGATATACGACTGTGTCGGCTTTCCGTTGATAAGCTTTATTTGACGAGACGGTATCATAACAGTAATGCGATCCTCCGATGATCATGTTTGCTCTGCGATGATCATTGTCGTTGCCTTTGTCATCTGCCCTTCTTCCACGTTTTCCATTTTCAGACCGATTTCTTTGAGGTACGTTTTCCGCTGGCGGAGTTTGATCTGTCTTTGGCAGACGGTCAACATCTCGGATGAGGTCTTTTATGCATGTTATCTCCAAAATTTCTCCTGCGAGCAGTTTCGCCGTTAGCATCTCGCCGAGAACTTTGCAGTTCATAGTGGAATGGTCGCTGGTTTGGTGAAACTTGCAGAATGTCATTTCGTCGTAGGTCGAGTTTCGGGTCCATTTGTTTCCCGATGTTCTTCCTTGTTTCGATGCGGAGTGGATGGCATAATTGTGCACTCCTCGAAAGTCTTCCCCCTCGTGATGTACATACTTGTCATTACGAGAGGTTTTCCTTTTCAGCTTTTACTCTGATGCTGTGTCTTTCGAGGATGACTTGTTGTTTGATGTTTCTGCGAAAGGAATTTCATCTCCTCTTCGATGGTGATATAGTCTGTTGCTTTATGGATAGTACGTGGCTTTTTGAGAGTTATCGACTTCCTGAATTTAGACTTGTACCAGAGAGTCTTCCTGAGCGCATCGATAGCCACCTTATTGCTGATTCCACTAACTATAGACATGTCGATTTTAAATCGGTTAATGTATTCACGGAGAGGTTTGTCTTCCTTTTGGGACAAGCTTCAAAGATCGACGTCGGAGGCTTCCCTATTCGTGACCATTGAATATTGCTTGAAGAATTCCAGAGCGAGTTGGCGGAAGCTTCCGATGGAGTTCTGCTTTAAGCGAGAGAACCATTCGAGTGCTGCTACCTGGAGATGCTCGACGAAGAGGCGACAATAGCTGGTGTCCTTTTCGCTGTCCCTGAGTTTGGTCTTACCCATCGCGATCTGGAAGGTCTTCAGATGCACTTTTGGGTCGCTTGTTCCATCTTATACAAGGATTTTGATCTTTCCGGGATCCAAAATTCTTGTTTCAGTGATACGTGCAGTGAACAGAGTTTTCCGAGCTTCTTTGAGGAGTCTGTCGATCTTGGGTGCGGCACTGACAGTGTGGTGAATTTGACACTTCACCGCTTTTACCTCTGTGGCCGTTTTTGCGATATAATCGCGGAGATCGTGCATCTCACTAGGGTCACTGCTAGCAGTTTTACGAGTTTGTCGGATTTGCTGCGAGTGATTCGAGCCTGCTCTTTGGCTATTTTTTCCTGATCTACCCAGAAGATGTTTTCTTCTTCTTCAGTCATCGGTATATTGAACTAAGATTTTTCCTGAGCCGCACGGCTTCTTGTCCTCCTTGGATGCACGTCAACTACTCGTCTGAAGGGTCGGACTGATCGCTGGGTTCCAAGTTGACCCGTTTGACTTCTACAGCCCCTTTTTATTGTGCGAGAGATTGAGTGTTTTCCGCGTTCGGCTGAGTTACATCAGGGATTGCTTCGTCTGGATTTTGATCAGACGTAATGTTCTACGTGTTAGTTTGCCTATCGTGCGGAGTCGTGAAGTCGAGTCTTCTTTGGATTTTGGTAGTTTCACGCGGAAGAATCCCCCTGGTTCTCGCTGTTATGGTTTAAATTTGTTTAGCAAGGGAACTCGTGAGCTTGTCTTGTTCGGCCGACTTCTTTTTGAGAGTCGCAAACATCTTTCTAATCTCCTCGAACACTGTGTTGTTTGCGTTTTCGTTAACCGCTGACACGTTCGCTGCTGGAGTGCTTTCAACGTTGTTGTTGACGATGTTGCCATCCGAGGTGGTTGATTTTCTAGAACGTTTGTAGAAATATTTGACCAAGCGTTTCGCGGCTGTGAGTTAGATTGATCCTTAACCACCCCCCCCCCCCCGTTCCTTCTAGCACCAAACTGTGGGAAACAAAATTCACATTGTTGATTTCCGTAATTAGAGAAAAGCTAAGAAATCCTAAATTTTCGTGAGGTCTCGGATTTTTTCTGAGCCTGATGACAAGTAGTAAAGTTATGTAAAAACAAACGAAACAAAATAAATCGAGATAAAGAAAAGAGCAATAGAGATCTTATTCTGAATCTGCGTATGAGGGTTTACAACATGTAAAAACCTTGGCCGCAAGAGCTGTCGGCGAGTTCCCTAGTTCTAACAACCTAAGACTTGGAAAGACTAATTGAGTCACTGCTCGTTAACAAAAACGGTAAGTTGCCTTAACTGCTTTAAGTGCTAAGTTTCAGAGAATTTCATGTGTGTGCGTCCCTCTCCCTTGCTTCTCTTAAATAGGTCTCCAAGGTCGTTCGTCTTTCCATTTATGCCTCCGATTCGAATTTATCCTTCCGCGTAAATCTTCTTTATCTTTTTGATTTACCATAATTATCTCGTAACTTTGACAATTATCTTGTTTTCCATTTATCTTCTTCGAATATCTGGTAGACCGTCACTATAGTTGGGGTCATTCTTGTCTAAAGCCGTAAGTGGGCTTTTATCGTGTTTTAGACCCTTTCGAGACGTTTTGCGATTTAAGCAATTTTTTGTATTTCTTTCGGAAAAATCATTCTTCGTACTATTGCACGATACTGGCTCCGCAAAATAATAAACCAATCGTATATTCGAGATAACATTGGTGTTTAAATTAACTTTTTTAATACGATTGACTTGGATTTTTTACGAGAAAACAAGTCTTTGCGATTTTTGTCGTAAAACTTCAACAGAAATTTCAATCGAGACGAAACATGAAACAGCCTAGTCAAGATTCAAAGGAGAGAGTGATGAAGAGGATACAGTCTAGTCGACCATGGGCGACTAGACTTTGCCAAAGGTCTAGTCGCCCATGGGGGACTAGACGTTACGTGTCTTGTCACCCATGGGAGACTAGACTTCGGGAGAGTCTACTCGCCCATGGGAGACTAGACGAAGTGTGCGTCTAGTCGCCCATGGGTGACTAGACGAAGTGTGCGTCTAGTCGCCCATGGGTGACTAGACTTTGTCACGGGTCTAGCCGCCCATGGGCGGCTAGACGTTGCGTGTTTAGTCGCCCATGGGCGATTAGAATTGGAAATGATTCGGTTTTTCCCTCGATTGCACGTCTTGATTCATTGACCGGGACGAGATGGGTCAGACGATGAGGAGTTCTGATGCAAAGATTTATTGTATTCTTTTTATTGAAAGAGAGATAACGTGTCCGCGGTAACTTTTTCAGTCATCGATTTTTTCGTACCATTTTCGACCCTAACAAAGGCCTTATGGACTCAATCTCAAAATGGTGGTCATCCAGAGTATAAGAGCAAGTGAGGAAAATAGATAAAATACATAATTCATGGCACGAAATTTTGGTATGGAGGCAGCCTACTTCCTTAAAACGCCGGCAACTGGCACTAAGACGATGTATGGTCAAAATGCCACCAAAGCTATCGACCTCCCGGAGAACTTGAACGGGCCTCTATGCGACCTCTTGATTTTCTCAAATTAACCTTCAAGACTCTCTCAAATAACAATATCGATGTACTATTTGAGGATCGTATCGACAGAGACTCGATATTTCACACAATAGACTATTGGTTTCAGACGAAGGTAGATAGATAATATAAAGCAAATAAGAAAGCAGTAAAAACACAGGTTTGTAAACAATAAGAAGAAAACACTAGATCTAGGGGTTTATCAATCAATGAATTCAAAACTACAATCAATTGATGCCAAGGCTAATTAGGTTCTATTCCAGAACTCGAATGCAAACAATAAATATCCAACTCTCGCTGTGATAAACTATGAGATGTCTAACTCTAATATAACACCAAATCCCGTTGCGTATCTGATGAATCAAACAAGCAATAAACAATATTCGATAGTGTCCAACAAAATCATAGACCAACTCTCGCTGTGAATGGGAATCTAGTTCAGCAAGATTAGGTTCAGGTAATTGACCATGCTCTCATGTGTCCTATGATTCTAGATTCAGATAATCAGTCACACTCTCGTGCTATTCCAACTACTCTAGAAACTAGTATGGTTAACAAATCCTGATGTAGAATATGATGAATACCCTAGCAATCCTATGATTAGCAATTTGACATTAAGCTTATGAAATCCCTAAATATATATATGTTTTAGACATATTTTGGGGTCTTCTATAAATATGGAAAACTTTAGGGAAAAGTTGCAATTCTTGAAACTTCATTAAAACTCTTCGGTTTGATGATTTGGAGAAGTGTTTATCAACACCAAGGTGGTGCCGGTCGACACTAGTTGATTCTCGAGAGCTTCATTTTGTGCGACACATACCACTCTTCAGTAAAACAATCATAACTTTTGGTTTATGATCCTGATTGACCATGAACCGGTGGTATTGGAAAGCTAACGTAAAGATCTATCGTGTGTCAAAATATGATCTTATCTCACCGTGTGAAGTCTTCTATCCATATCTAAACTTCTTACGCGACTGCACAGTTTTGCACCTCAAATAACTCCAGAATCTCCATAGTTCCCCAAAGCGTACTTGAACCTGAAATGACTCTAATCGACTCCAAAAATATATAATATACCCTAAATAGAACTTATAACATAGTATAAAAGTGGCAAAAACTATGGTATATCACCTCTCTTCTCTTGAGAGTGGCCCATTCGCCAATGTCCTTCCCCCACTCAGCAAGGACCGACGAAGGACCAGTAGCAAAGTATCCACTACGGTTTTGGAGGACAATGCCCCAAGAATCTCATCTTGGAGAGTATATCCCACGTAGTACGCTCTGCGGCCAGATCTTCCACGTCTTTCTTGATACCTACTGAGACTTCCCCAAGGTGAACCCTCTTTTATCGAGCAATAACTATGCCAACTCTGTCCAGGAACTTTGTTCTCCTTATCTTCAGGGAAGTCAGGCAGAGGACCCTAAGGAAGAAGCACGGATAATTCCTCTGTCAAAAACGCAAATATTTAGGGCCGAAAGACTTCGAAAAATGTCAGAAACAGAATTTGAAGCCTACCTCGAGTGTCTTGACAAACACTATATATCCTATGAGGAAGAAGGTGCGGATAAAGAGCCCGTCTAATCCTATCAGAAGTGAACGACAGCCAACCAGTTCTCTTGGATTTTAAAATTTGAAACACAACGTGAAGGCTGGCACTCAAGGATCCACTCGGAGTGAAACTTGCTGTAACAAAAAACATGTGTCATACAAAAATCCAAAAATGGAAAAAAACTGACACGAAATAATGGATATCTGTCGACAACACGTCTCAGTTGGGAGGGATGATATTGAAATCGGACCTCCTGACATACACGATATTTACTTTGAAGTAAAAATACTTCTCGAGGGAAGCATCTTTCTTTGGAAAATTACCAAAGAAGTTCTTCTCCCGAGGTGTCAGAGGAAAGGTTCCCTCTGTTAGCTCAAGAAAAGGAGCAATGATGTTCGAGTTGGCAAGAAGACGTTACACCGGTCTTGTTTGGTGTTACACGGTCAAGGGTGTTACACAGGCAAAGTGAAATGTAACACCAGACAACGAGTCTTATGCGGCTTGGTGACGTGTCAAGGGAATCCAAGTGCAAGATATTACTTTGGAAGAAAGTAAAAGGAAGATTTGGTTTTGCAGAAAATTAGGAAACTAGATTTTGTGCAAAGAGGTATATAACTAAGGAACCTGAGGGTTTTTAGGTTAGACCTCCGGAGATAGAAAAAGCTTAAGCAAGAAAGTTGTTCTTGAGAAGCTGTTTTCACATCGTTAGAAGTTAGAAATTGGTCCGTCTCTAGTCGCGTGTGACTGAGAGTAATTCGGATTAAACAGATCTAGGAAGATTGTTTAAAAGATTTCTAATACAAAAGAAGAAGTTCTTTGATTCGCTTGTAGTACAATTACACCGTGGTGTCTCTGATCTTTCATTTGGTATCAGAGCAGGAAGCCTCTGTAGTATTGAGAAACTACTAACAGGTTGAGATCCTGCGACTATCATGGACACCATGAAAGATTTGGTATCTGTTCACAAGCCTATCATGCTTGACGGGAATAACTTTGGTCATTGGAAGGCAAGAATGCGGCACATAATCAGAGGAATTGATGAGGATGCTTGGACTGCTGTGGAGCAAGGATGGAACCCTCCTACCATGCTGATGGATGATAAGTCACTGGCTCCGAAACCTAAAGAACGTTGGACTGATTCAGACAAGTCAGCGTCAAAATTTAATTCCAAAGCTCTAACCGCCATATTTTCAGCCGTGGATTTAGAACAGTTCAAGATAATTCAAGGGTGTGAGTCAGCTAAGGAGGCGTGGGACACCTTGATCAATCACTTTGAAGGCAACACAAGTGTTCGACGAACTAGAATTGACCACTTAGCCTCACGATTTGAGAATCTGAGGATGGGAGATGATGAACCAATTGATGGATTCATAGCCAAGATTAGTGAACTTGCTAATGAGTCTTCAGTCCTTGGTAAGAAATATGAGGAAAAGGATCTGGTTAAGAAATTGCTGAGGTGTCTTCCACCAAGGTTCGAGGCTTATAAAGCAGTTCTAGACATTGCTGTTGATACCGACGAGATGAAGTTTGATCAGCTGTCAGGAATCCTTAAAGTTCATGATCTACAGAAAGCAGATCAACTGTCTAAGTCTCAAAAGAGTATAGCCTTTACTGCGGAGGCCAAGGAAGATGACAGAGTTAAGAAGATAGAAGACAATATTGGTTTGATGGCTAGGAGTTTCAACAAAATGGTTAAACGTTTGGAAAAAGGAGGAGGACGTTCTAGTAATCGCTTTCAGAAGAATGAAGGGAGTCGTTCCAATGGTCAGTCCACAAGGTCGGAATCATCTAAAAGTACCCGCAAAAAGGATCTTCAGTGTCATGAATGTGAGGGTTACGGACACTTTCGCAGTGACTGTCCGTTAGCCAAGAGGAAGGAGCTAAAGTGTATTGAATGCAAGGGGTTTGGTCACACTCGGAGTGAATGTCCTAACAGTCTGAAGAAAGAAAAAGAGAAATCACTTCTGTGTCTCAGTGACACCGAATCTGATAGTGATAGTGATAGTGAGGAATTGCTTCTCAACTTTGTGGCGTTCATGGGGCATGAGGAAAGCTCAGAGGTGAAACAAGGAACCGATACAGAAGACGAAGAAGAAGATGATGGCGTGAATCCAGATCTTGAGTCTGAGTACCGTTCTTTGTTCGATATGTTCACTGAGCTGAGTCATGAGAATTTACAACTCATCAAAGACAAAGCTATGCTGAAAGCTCAAGTGAACATTCTTGAACTAGAACAAACTAGTCCGGAAACTGAGGAGAGTGTCATCAAAAGCGATTCTAGCTTTGAAATCTTGGAGCTCAAAGGAAAACTAGCAGAACAGGTTCAAAGTCAAAAGGCTGTGGTAGAACAACTAAATCAGATGAAAGAATTACTGACTCAAGAACGTGAGAAGAACAAGCTGCTGGAAGGGAATATCACTGAGAAACATAAGCAGATCAGAATGCTTAACAAAGGGACTACGAATTTGGACCATATCCTATCTATTGGACAACCCCCTAAAGCTAATTGGGGTCTTGGCTTCCGTGGTGCAACTTCAGTAAGCAGAGAGGAAAGTGACAGAATCGTGTTCTGTAAACAAACTAATGACCATCCCCAAGACAGACCTAGGACAGAACATCAACTTCCAGTCGTGTGTCAGAATGACTCAAAGAAGAGAGTGACTGGAAGACGTCGTAATGGGTGTCATTTCTGTGGAAAGACGGGGCATCAGGTTAGATTCTGTCATAAGCGAAGAAGTCAGTATCAACGAGCCTGGAGGATGAATCTATGCTTTGTGGAGCCTAAGGTATATGGGCATGTCTGGATATCCAAGCGAGATCTGTATCATGGTTTTAAATCAGCAGCACATGAGAAGTTACACCCTGATACTGCGGATTCACACCCAGCAGAGAAATCCTGTGAGTATAAAGTGTTGAACAATCTCGATTCCTACACTGAAGAAAATCAAGTGTTACACTCAAACAATCTGGTGTCACACCCACATACTGTTGAGACTGAAACCCTTGTGTGCAACCTTTCATTGTGTGAACCGAAGGATACTCAGCGATGCTATGTTGCATATACATCCACAGATGAACCTGAATCGTCTATGCTTCCATGGTATTTCGATAGTGGATGCTCCAAGCACATGACTGGTGATCATGACAATCTTGATAAGATCGAACGTGTCAAAGGTGGTAAAGTTACATTTGGAGATGGTGGACAAGGCAAGATTCGTGGTATTGGGATTACAGATAGAAACAACCTACCTCATCTGGTCAATGTGTATCTTGTGGACGGTCTTAAGGCTAACCTTATCAGTGTGGGTCAACTATGTGACGAAGGATTGGAAGTAGTCTTCACCAGTAAAGAGTGTCGTGCCGTGGATTCGAAGGGCAATCTTATGTTGAGAGGTATTCGATGTGATAATAGTTGCTACATGTGGAAACCATCTAATGTATGCTTTTCGGCAAAAGAATCACAGCTGGATATTTGGCACAAGAAACTAGGTCACATGAACACTAATGGACTCTCAAGAATTGTGAAAGCGGAGGTTGTTAGAGGAGTTCCAGAACTTGAAAAACAGACTGATACTGTGTGTGGAGGATGCTGCAAGGGTAAACAGATCAAGATTCAGCATAAACAAGTGTCTGAGATTAGAACTAAGCGAGTCTTAGAACTGGTTCACATGGATCTTATGGGACCCATATCACCTCAAAGTATTGCTGGAAAACGATATATCTTTGTACTGGTAGATGATTTCTCTCGTTATACCTGGGTTGATTTTCTGAGGAGCAAATCAGATGCAATCAACAGCTTTCGGATTCTAGCACTACAGCTTAAACAAGAAAAAGGTGGTATAACTCAAATAAGGAGTGATCATGGTGGTGAATTTCAGAATGAGGAGTTTGATCATTTTTGCCAAAGCCAAGGAATTCGTCACCAGTATGCTGCTCCCAGAACTCCACAGCAAAACGGAGTAGTTGAGAGGAAGAACAGAACACTCCAAGAAATGGCTAGGGCTATGTTGTGCGGAAACAATGTGCCCTCCGGGTTCTGGGCAGAAGCAATCAGTACCGCATGCTATGTGATTAATCGAGTATATGTCAAGCCTAAAACCATGACTACACCATACCAGATACTCAAAGGGAAAACACCAAATCTCAGTCACATGCATGTCTTTGGATGCCTATGCTATATTCTTAATGACAAGGAGCATCTTGATAAGTTTGAAGCCAAAAGCGATGTGGGCATGTTTCTGGGATATTCTCCAAATAGCTCAGCCTACAGGGTTTTCAACAAACGGACTAAGTTCATTGGTGATAATGTGAATGTGGTCTTTGATGACAGTGTTGGATTCTATCAGGCAAGTGTGACACACCTAATCGATGGTGTTACCTCAGCTACACCTGCACCGTCTGAGGCTAAGGTGAAAGATGAGTCCGAGGATGACTCAGGACACGAAGATGAGGAGGTCAATCTGGATATTCAGCAAGTACACAAGAACCATTCAGCCGAGGATGTCATTGGTGGTGTGTTTGATGAGAGAGTCACTCGAAAGAAGCAAATAGATTTCAAGGAAATGGTGAAGTTTGCATGCCTGAAGTCAGTGATCGGTAGACTGGAGTGCTGTGTTGCTCTCTTTGAACCAAAGAATATCCAGGAAGCATTGAAGGATGAATTCTGGACCGAGTCAATGCATGTTGAGATGGAACAATTCGACAGACTACAAGTGTGGGATCTTGTTCCCCGACCCGAGAACGTCAATGTTGTAGGGACCAAATGGATCTACAAGAACAAAACAGATGAAGAGGGGAATGTCACAAGGAATAAATCCAGACTTGTAGCCCAGGGATACTCACAAATTGAAGGTGTTGACTTTGATGAGACATTTGCTCCTGTGGCACGACTAGAGTCAATACGACTCTTGTTCGGCATTGCTTGTTATCTGCGGATTAAGTTGTACCAGATGGATGTAAAGAGTGCATTTCTGAATGGGTTGCTGCAAGAAGAGGTGTATGTCTCACAACCAAAAGGCTTCGAAGACCCTCACTTTCCTGATCATGTGTACAAACTTAAGAGAGCGTTGTATGGTCTGAAACAGGCTCCACGGGCCTGGTATGAGAGGCTCACAGTGTTTCTGATCAAGTCGGGATTCAAACGAGGTGGAGTTGATAAGACGCTGTTCGTGGAAGAGGTGGCTAAGGGCATCTTGGTAGTTCAAGTGTATGTGGATGACATCATCTTTGGTGGAACTTCGCAAGAAATGGTGGACGGTTTTGTCAAGACTATGACAAAAGAATTCGAGATGAGCATGGTTGGTGAGCTGAGTTATTTTCTTGGACTTCAAATAAAACAGCTTAAAGATGGAATAACTGTGTCCCAGAGTACCTATGCTAAGAACCTGGTCAAGCGATTTGGGATGCAAACTAGCAAGTCAGCTAAGACCCCAATGAGTACAACCACCAAGCTTGCTAAAGATGGAGAAGGAAAACCAGTTGATGAGAAGTTGTATCGGGCAATAATTGGAAGTCTTCTTTATCTCACGGCTAGCCGTCCAGACCTATGCTTGAGTGTTGGCATTTGCGCCAGATATCAAGCACATCCCAAAGAGTCACATCTCAAAGCGGTAAAAAGGGTGATCAAATACGTGAAAGGTACTCTGGACTTTGGACTCCATTATACCTTTGAGACTAATGTGAATCTTGCAGGTTTTTGTGATGCTGATTGGGCAGGGTGCATTGATGATCGACGGAGTACGTCTGGTGGCTGTTTCTTTCTTGGAAACAATTTGGTGTCATGGCACAGCAAGAAACAAAACTGCGTGTCTCTCTCTACAGCTGAGGCAGAATACATTGCCTTGGGAAGTTGTTGTACTCAGTTGCTGTGGATGCGCCAAATGCTCGTGGACTATGGTATCACTTCTGAAACTATGCTTGTTCATTGTGATAATATGAGTGCTATAAATCTTTCTAAGAATCCAATTCAGCACTCAAGAACCAAGCATGTGGATATTCGACATCACTTTGTGAGAGAGTTGGTTGAACTGAAAGTCGTTATCCTTGAGCATGTATCATCTGAAAAACAACTAGCAGACCTGTTCACTAAACCATTGGATTACAATACCTTTCTGGGTCTCCGGAAGGCTTTGGGTATTGTGCAACTCTGACTACATTGTCGTGCTGAGAGGAGGGGGCTGTACATGCTACAAGTCACATGCTTCGTCAGTCACTCTACTCAAGAATCATGGATCAACACATCTACCTTTGAGGAGTGTCTGCCAACGGTTCTTTAATCCACACTCATTAGGTTCATCAAGAAGGACATCCATCTTAAACTAGGATGTTGCTCCATTCTAGGTTAAGCACTGGTCACTGTCTGGAGTGAACACAGAACACATTGAAGAAGAGAATTGAATAACTCACGTTGGGGAGACACACCATGATTATACGATGTCACACCTCTGCGGGTGTTAAGCAACACAAGCTTGGTGTGACACCGTCAGTTCTTTAAAAAAAAAAAAAAAAAAAAAAAAAAAGGCCTGAGACGAGGGATACTCGTGTTGGAGCTGGGTGTCACCACACTTTGCCTCTGAGTTCGATCACTGTCCTGATCAGGCAGAGCCAATTACGTGTCTCTTGGAAGAAAATACACTTTGTGTGCCTCCTCACTGACTTGAGAACTATTAAAGGCCTGGGATGATGGATACTCGTGTTGGAGCTGGGTGTCACAACACTTTGACTCTGAGTTCGATCACTGTCCGGACTGGGCAGAGACAACCGCTTGTCTCTTGGTGATTGTGTGTCTATGCAGGCGAAGGGATAGACATTCGTGTTGAAAAAATGATTCTGTTTTCACATGGGTGTGGGAGTCAAAGAACTTGCGTTTGGATAGTCCTCGTAGGAAGATCATGTTTGTGACAGCTACTCGGCTGAGAAATAGCTACAGACTTGAGTTGATCTATTGACCTCATTTTCTTGTGGGTGATGAAGACGTGGGATAAGCTGTGTCAACTTCTCTTTTGTACACAAGACAAGTCAGAGTGTGCTCATGTCGGTGTTGGGTGCTTTAAATCTCTGCATCAGTGATACCTGGAGTGTTCAACTGTGACTCAGTCAACCATACTCTCTTACTACTATAAGTGCTTGTCATCCTCACTGGTAAAACTGTCAAAATTGTGCTTTGGTTTGTATCTCAATTATCACTTTCCAAGCATTTGTTTTGGTTCTTGTGAGCCGAGTAATGTGGGCCGAGTCATGTGGGCCTTATGTACTTATGCTACTAATTGTCTCTTGCTTGAGTGAAGATAGGGTAAATGATAAAAAGCTCCAGATCCGGATCTGCACCGCCTTCCGATGTGCCCTCCTCACCACCTGTGGAAGTTCCAACTGCTCCTACATCACTCTCAGCCTCATCTGATGATGAGACCATCGAGTTTCTGCCCAAGGAACCGCGATATGAGGCTAGTCGTGCGGCCTTTCAACTTCAACATCTAGCGAATCCCAATCTCCTTCGCTCCAAGACTGTTCCTGTGACAAGTCGATTTGTTACGGCACATGCAGCTAAACGCTACAAGAAGTTGGTCCCTCGTCAGTTTGTTAACCAACAAACCATCTCTCTCACTGACAACAAGCTGGATGATGTCAGGAAAGTGGTTGTCAAGGCGGGTCTGATCTATTCCCTGATCGATACTGACTCCTATCAACCGACTGTTGTGCGGGAGTTTCTTGCAAATCTCCCAGATCATGAAGACACAGATAGTGGGGTAGCTGTGTTTCTCCGAGGGTCAATGGTTGAATTCTCACCAGGTTTGATTAACTCCATGCTCCGTATTCATGTGGGAGAAAACCCAGATTACTTGACTGCGAACATTGATCGGGTGTGTGCCTTTCTCACTGATGATCGGGTGCAACGGTGGGAGGACATGTGCTCTAAGTACCTCACGCAGCAAAACCAGGTTCTCTACAAACTTGTGTGCTCTAATTGGCTGCCCACGACGAACTACACCAGAATGACTCAGGAACGTCTCAAGTTTCTGTACTTGATTCACACCACTCCCAACTTTGACTTTGGGATGATGGCATATAATCAAATTTTGGCCTTCTCTCAAGCTGCTGAGATTGATAAGAACCGAAGGATAATCTTTCCCTCTCTGATTCAGCAAGTCCTTGAGTTTCAACGCATCATCCCGCCTCATGAGTGTGATGTGGAAATGACTGGACACCCTAAGTCCGTGGTTAAGGATGTCAAGGCTGGGCGAGGTACCGGTCTTTCCTCAAGTGCTCCGAACCTTGAAGAGGACATCAGTCGGATGATTGCTGAACTTACAACAATCCGACTTCGTCTGAGGAGTAAGCTGTGGTTCTTTTTCCCCTGTTTAGCTTCAGCCTTTTCTCATGAATTTTTATCTTAATGTGCATCTTCGCAGGGGGAGAATATGAGCATGTGCAGCCAGTGGAACATTCAGAGTCTGATGAAAGTGACTGATTAGGGCTGTTAGACTAGCGTGTGTAGTCTAGCTTGTGTTTTTCTCATGTCTCCTTCTTCTGTGTACTAGCCTTACTGCCACTCTGTGTTCTGAACTTGGTTTTATCGTTTGTGCTAATGAAGTTTCATTTTTTCCTTCCTTGGATTAATGCTGTTTCATGATTGCTGTCGGAGTGTGTTTACTGTGCGTATGTGGTATGTGCACCTGGAGATGTGTCTGTTTTTGCAGGGAGCTTAGATTGTCACATTCAGATAAAAAGGGGGAGAATGTTAGCTCAAGAAAAGGAGCAATGATGTTCGAGTTGGCAAGAAGACGTTACACCGGTCTTGTTTGGTGTTACACGGTCAAGGGTGTTACACAGGCAAAGTGAAATGTAACACCAGACAACGAGTCTTATGCGGCTTGGTGACGTGTCAAGGGAATCCAAGTGCAAGATATTACTTTGGAAGAAAGTAAAAGGAAGATTTGGTTTTGCAGAAAATTAGGAAACTAGATTTTGTGCAAAGAGGTATATAACTAAGGAACCTGAGGGTTTTTAGGTTAGACCTCCGGAGATAGAAAAAGCTTAAGCAAGAAAGTTGTTCTTGAGAAGCTGTTTTCACATCGTTAGAAGTTAGAAATTGGTCCGTCTCTAGTCGCGTGTGACTGAGAGTAATTCGGATTAAACAGATCTAGGAAGATTGTTTAAAAGATTTCTAATACAAAAGAAGAAGTTCTTTGATTCGCTTGTAGTACAATTACACCGTGGTGTCTCTGATCTTTCACCCTCGGATCCTGTCTCCACTCTGAAAGTCGAAAGAAGGTCACAGGCATTCAGCAGGATCCGCTCTTCCTTGGCTCTCACAGCAAGCATGATCGCCAGTATAACAAAGTTCGGTGACATCTGAGGAAAAGCGAATCTGAGCTGAGCTTAGGCCTCTTAAATAAACCAAGGAATCGAGAAGGACATCCCGCTTGCATCAAAATATGCCATGTGTGCATAAAAGAAATCAGGCTTGATTGTCTCTGGAGAATCCGATTTGTCCAGTAGGATCAGCTTTATCACTTTTGGTAAATTTATGGGTCAACAACACCAAGTTCCTTTTGGTCGCACATGACTGGGGATGAGGGCAGAACTAATCATGTCTTTGAGAAGAGAACATTTACAATGATGAAATCGGAGATTAGAAACGAACGATAACTTTGAAAACGAATATGAGAAAGAGAAGAAATGAAAGAAGCAATCTTAAACAGAGTCGCATCCATACCTTTTCGTGAAAAGACTAGACAAGTAAATGCACAGACCAAAGGGTTGCATTTATAGTTTTGTCATCATTAAGAGACGAGCTCTCCTTTCTGAGGAATAAGGAACAGCAAAACCAAAGTAAGCGAGATTCGCTTCATCTTGTCCATTGACATTGCTATGATCGTGATGGTTTCAAGTTATTCAAAAAATATTGTCTTGGGAAGTGACGTTTCAATGACTTAGCTTACGCACCCTCAGTCACTGCTTTTAGGTGTCTCCGCCCATTTAAGATGACGATGCATCACCTAATGGGCTGGGGAAAACTGTTGGAGCATGACTAATCACATAAATCTGGTACAGTAAAGGCCAAACCCATAGAGAATAAATTGGCAACGAAGACATGCATGATTCATCAGCCAAGCCTAGCTACTCCGACCTAAAGGAATACTTCGCAGCTCGAGGTAGCGAGCTATGAGTCTACGGATAACAAGAAAGATCCATTCACCTCCCGGTCAAACGTTTACATAACATGACGAGATCTCCGGAGTAAGGCACAACATGTGCGTTTGAGATATGTGGAGTAGTGGGGGCGAGCTGAGCAATATAAAGAACGAGTCAAGACCATTATTAGATATACACTTTTTGATGTACTCACTTGAGATCTAGAATACTCTTTTTGAGTTGTATTATCTAGTGTTTTGTTCTTTTTGTTTATCATATTCATTATTGATAATACTAGTCCAATTCGAGCAAACTATCTTAGATATCTATTCACATAGATCTTTTTCTAGTGTCCCTAAACTTTATTCTATTCATATTAAAATTTTAATTGCGGATTTTAACTCTTCATCCTTGGGCTTATACTTTCCTAGTATTTAAGATAAAGATGGTTCCTCTGTTTATCTCTGGTTTCATGATTGGTTGAATTTGGGAAAGTTAATTGATGTCAGAAGTGAAGTCGGGATGCAATATTTGGGTATTCCTCGTCATGCTACTCTTTTGGAGGCAGTTTCAGAAGATACTTGGAACATGGGTCGATGTGGCAGCTCCATCATTATGGTATGGCTGGCCTTTAAAGATCGATCTCTATAGGGATTTGAATGAGGAGTTGGAGAATCACTCAACAATGTGTTTTATGTAGAGAACACAATGAGAGCAGGGAGAATTTTATTATTCTTAGCCAGTACTTATACCATTTGGAATGACATTGATGGTACACTTCTGGGTTCATCAGCCACTCCGACTGATGTGATACAGTGAAATCCATTCTCCGCTCAGCCAGTAATAGATTTGATTCTATACTCTTAAAACTTGTCTTCCACACTACTATACATTTGATATAGATAGAGGAGAACTCTCGAAGGAACCAAACTCATGCACATTATACTTGGGATATTACCAAATAAGTAATAGAATTGTCCAAAAAAGTAATAGAATTGTCCCACTTCATTATTAGTATTATTATTATTATAATAATTATGATGATGATTAAGCTATAAACATTAGACTCATATCCGCGTGACCACATAATAGAGTGTAGTGAGTTGTATTCAAACCAAAGTTACTTAGCAATCCAAAGCCCACCTACCACTAGACCACCATCACATAGTTAAATTGAAGGGTTCCTTCAGGGATGGTTTGTATTTTCTCCATATTGATGCATTTTTATTGGGATCTATACAATATACATAACTTTTCCAAATTTCTTTGTAAATGCTCATCCACTTCTTTATCAATATATCTGAAATTTCAATTAATAAATTAAACTCCAATCGTGTATAGAATCTCAAGAACCCAAAACCAAGAACTCAATAATAAGAATAACTCTCTTATTAATCTCTTAAGGAAACTTACACAAAACCTTAAGCTCTTTCAAAACTCATATGTTATGCAACACCCTTGCATCTCCTTACATAGGAATAGATATCTCCTATTCTCTATGAACTTAACATATTTCTATATTTTTTTTTTATTTTTTCTAATCCTTTTTCGTAACCCGGTAGGATTATATCTTTTATTTGTATCTCAAGTTTCCTTTTCTTTCAAGCTTAATTCAACATTCTCCCCTTTAAGCTTGAAATTGGATTTCCTCACATCTTGAACTCCAATAAGACTCCTCATTTCTTTGAACTTTATCCTCCCAAGTGATTTCGTTAAAATATCAGCATTCGATTCCTGGAACATATTCAACTTCTACTTGTTCATTCTCAACACACTCTCGTATGAAGTGAAATCTTCTATGTATATGCTTCCTTCGACCATGAAATACTGGATTCTTTGTAAGCGTGATTGCTGATTTGCTGTCAATCCGAATTGTTACCTTTTCACACTCTCTTCGGACCACCTCAGCCAAAAATTCTTGGAGCCAGATCACTTGTTTTGCTGCTTTCGTTGCTGCCATAAACCCAGCTTCACTTGAGGAGAGTGCAACGATTTTCTTGCTTGCTTGAACACTAGGTGATAGGACACTTCTCGAAGTAAAATATGTAGCCTGATGTACTTCTTCCATCATCCATATTAGAGTAACTATAACCTACTAATCCTGCACCTTTTGAGATTTCACACTTCAATCCATATGACATGGTTCCGCGAAGGTATCTCAAGACTTGCTTCAGAACCGCACCATGAGACTCCCTTGGATCATGCATATATCGTCTGAGTATTTCTACCACGAATGGAAGGTCTGGATGCGTGTGAAGTAAGTACCATAGACAACCAATGTTTCTTCTATAGGCCTTCTCCTCGATCTGCTTCTCCTTTTCTCCTTTCGACATCTCAGGTTTGATGCCATCGGTATGTGAGATGCATTGCATTCGTCCATCCCTACCTCTTCTAGAATCTTGTGTGCATATCTCTCTTGACTTAATCTTATACCATCTTGACATTGAAGCACTTCTATACCAATAGAATAGGTTAGATTCCCTAGGTCACTCATCTCGAACGTTGTAGACATCTTTCGTTTGAACTCAAGTATCACCTCCAAGTTGGTACCAGTGATCAAAATATTATCAACGTAAACAGCAACAATTAGAAAATGATCCTTATCTTCTTTATGATAAAAAAGGGTTCCTTTGAACACTTCACAAAGCTCATCCCTCTAAGAATCATATTCAACTTCATGTTCCATGCTCTTGTGGCCTGTTTGAGTCTGTAAAGTGCTTTGTTGAGTTTGTAAACTTTGTTCTCACTCCCCTTAACCTAGAACTCTTCAGGTTGTCTTACGTAAAATTCTTCTTTTAGTTCTCCATGTAGAAACACGGTCTTGACGTCAAGATGGTGTATTTCCCATTGATGGGAAGCAGCTAGAGCGATTATGAAACGTACCGTCTCAATACGTGCAACATGAGCGAACACCTCATTAAAGTCAACTCCATGCCTTTGTACATAACCCTTCACAACCAGTCTTGCCATATATTTGTTTACACTTCCGTCGGAGTTTCTTTTATTCTTGAAGACCCATTTTAACCCGATTGGTTTTGCTCTGATGGGTAGATCAACTAAGTCTGACGTCTTGTTTTTTATTATAGGCGTGATCTCTTCCTCACATGCTATTATCCACTCTTTAGAATTTTTAGCTTCATTGTAGTCCCAAGGATCTTCATTAATGATGACAAGTAGTCGTTCACATTATATGTCTTGCATCGCTTACATACTCTGGTTTCTTCCATAATCTTTTTGATCTCCTCAGTTCAAGTTCTTCACTTTGATTTTCTTCGCTTCCATCTTCTTCTTCGTATGGTAAAGTCTCTGTTTCGCAATCTTCTCCAGGGTTTACAATAGAGTTCTCGGTTCCCTCCATTACTCGGGCGAAGCCATTACTTTTCAAACCTTCTTCATCATCTCTTACGCCCCTAAATACTCCAAAGTCTATACTGAAACTCCCTGGTTCCTTATTATTTGTTACACGCTCACCACACCAGTTCCAGGCTTCGTTCTCTTCTGATATGACATCTCGGCTCACGACAATCCGCCTATTGACTGGATCAAAGAGGCGACAAGCCTTTGAACCAGGCTCGGTTCCAAGATGAACCAACATCTTCGATCAATAATCTAGTTTTCTTCTTCCAGCTTCCTTGTTCTTGCATATCCTACGCAACCAAATACTCTACGGTGATTAAGATTTGATTTTCTTCCTTTAAGAAATTCGTATGGAGTCTGAGGAATCGCCAATGATCTTGTTGCCACTCTATTGATTAGATAGGTGAAATGTCTAATTGTTTCACCCCAGAGATAGTTTGGTAAATTCATATGTTTCAATATGATTTTTGTCATCTCTAGTAATGTTCTATTTCGTCGCTCAACAATTTCATTTTGTTGAGACGAATAGGGTCTAGTGAGTTGTCTATTGATGACATGTCTCTCACAAAAATCTTGAAACACATGAGATGTAAACTCTCCTCTTCTGTCCGTACGGAAAGTCTTGATAGAAGTATTTGTTTCTTGTTCTTCTTTAACCCAAGTGGAAGATTCACTTCGTAACTTATGCGTTAGACTGAAGTTTTCTTCAAAAAATTGTGTGACTCAGAATTATTATATTTGTATCAATTAGTTAAGTACCGTTTAAAATAATAACTATAATACTTTCGTGCATGAGATGTCTTTTCATCGTCCCAAGGAGTTGCCTAAATTGCTTAAATTTCTAGTTAATCAACAAAGAGGATGTTAGTTGTTCCTCCAAAAAAAGGGGGGGCAATGCTGGTTGTCAACAATTACGCTATGTACCACATACGGCACACATAATATAGCATTATATCTGTATATTTAATCACCCATAAATAACGAATATATAAGGAATTATCAATTGCGCCAGTGTTGGCCGAAGAGGATACAAAAGTGTCAAAGGTGCTATTTCTAAGACCTTTCGTTCTATTCTCCAAATCTTTTTCTTCTCTCTCCAAGAATTTATTAAACTTTGTATTAGAAAAACAACACTCGTGCTGTGATGATTGTTTGACTAGAATAATATCATCAACTCTCTTCAGCCTTCAAAAGACACTATTCTTAGTGTAAAAATAAGCATACTCTATATGCCATACATGTACTAACCTTTAAAACTAGAAAAGAAAAAATGAAAAGTTGTCTCTCTTGTCGGCCAATTGACATCATCTTTACTAGACCAAACAACTAGGCAGCTTTTTCATGATGCTGGTCGAGAGTCTTCTCTTATACATAATCATCTTTCCTTCTCTCTCTCTAATCACTTGAATATTCTCACTCACATTCACACGTACGGCTAAGATGGCATCGTTTGTTTTGTGCAGAAAAAAGTGCATGTTCTTGGCTCTTTTCTCACTTCTTCTACTTGGCTCATATGCCTCAAGATTCCCTCAAGTCCACTGGGAACAAATGCTCCCAAAGAAGCTTCCACTTCCCTCTTCTTCTCCTTCCAAAGGCACCAATTCTATCAGCAAATCATCTTCTACTTCTTCCCTAAATACTAATTCCATAAAAAGCTATTTTTCATCTGGTGGAAAAGTTTAACGAAAACCTATGGGAGTATCAATTAGAAGACTTATAACCAGAAGGAGAAACATGAAGTGCAAAGGACGGCATTAGCTCCATTGGAGATTGCTGTCAAGGAGAGAAAGAGAAGTCTGTTCATTGATTATATAATTTTTGGGTTCAAATTCTACCATTAGGGGAAATGGGACCAATTTACCTAGCTCTGGTCACTTTCCCAAGGCGATTATGGATCTAAGACCCATAACTTTTCAGTGCGTAAAAGCATAGTGTAATTTGTTAAAACCTATAGATGTATAGCTTCATTGTCCAAAATATGTCATCCCTTGTAATTGATTTGTAGTTATCTTATAAGGCTGAAGAATATGTTAAAACACGTGCTTCCCATGGTGGCCGGCGTGGACGGTGAGGACGGCATGTCGGTGAAGATGGCAAAGAAGTCAAGAAAGGAGGAAGCTCATTTTGTCAAAGATTGTGGCTTTCACACACTCCATCCTTTGCTATAAATACATGGAAGATCTTGATGTTAAAATCATCCCAAAATCCCAAAAATCAGAGAGAGTGAAGAAGAAGAAGAAGAAGGCGTACGAAAAAGAGAGAGAAAAAAAAAAGTTTTTTTTTTTTTTTTTCTTTTTACGGGTATTTGGGATCGGGTTGAGAGAGAATTATTTAGAGAGTTTGTTATTTTCTCCTTCTATAACGAGAGAATTATTATTGTTTTCTCCGTTATAATAGAGAGGTTGTAACTCCTATTATTTTCCTCGGAATAAATTCTTCTACCTTGTCCGTGGTTTTTACCCTTTGGGGTTTTCCACGTTAAATCCGGTGTTCCATTTATTGCATTATTTCTCAAATTATTAGCTGCGACCCTGCTCTATCCGGTCCGATTTCTACAACAAGTGGTATCAGAGCATAGGTTCTGGAAGAAGCAATGGCGGCAAAATTTGAGATCGAAAAATTCAACGGCAGCAATTTTGCGCTGTGGAAGTTGAAGATGAAGGCTATTTGAGGAAAGATAGCTGCTTAGTGGCCATTAGTGAAAGGCCGGCTACATACACGGATGATGATAAATGGAACGAGATGGACGGGAATGCTATTGCAAATCTTCACCTTGCACTTGCAGATGGAGTGTTGTCAAGCATTGAGGAGAAGAAGACTGCAAAGGAGATATGGGATCACCTTGCAAAATTGTACGAGGCCAAGTCGTTGCACAACAAAATTTTCCTTAAGAGGAAGCTTTATACTCTACGGATGGCGGAATCTACTTCAGTGACGGAGCACATCAACACCTTGAATACTTTATTTTCTCAACTCACTTCGTTGAGCTATAAAGTAGAATCACAGGAGCGTGCTGAGCTTCTACTTCAAAGTCTACCAGATTCATATGATCAACTCATCATCAACTTAACAAATAATGTCTCCACCGACAGTCTAGTCTTTGACGATGTTGCAGCTGCGGTTCTGGAAGAAGAAAGTCGGCGCAAAAGTAAGGAAGACAGACGAGAAACTCCACAAGTGGAGGCATTGACGGTGATGAGAGGAAGATCAATGGAGCATGGCTCAAGTGGGAGTCACAAACATGGTAGATCAAAGTCAAGAAGTAAGAAGATTTATAAATGCTACCACTGTGGCAAGAAGGGTCACTTGAAGAAGGATTGTTGGGAATTAAAGAATTCCAACCCTCAAGGAAATGTTGCAAACACTTCAGATAATGGAATAGCCCTGTGTTGTGAAGCAGCAATTTCAAGCGAAAACAGGAGAAGGTTCGCTGATATATGGTTGTTCGACTCAGGAGCTACATATCACATGACCTCTAGAAGAGATTGGTTCCATCAATATGAACCCATCTGTGGAGGGTCTGTGTACAGTTGCAATGATCATGAGCTTAAGATTGTTGGCACTGGATCCATTCAACTGAAGATGTATGATGGTACAATTCGTACTATTCATGAGGTGCGACACGTGGAAGGCCTGAAAAAGAATTTATTATCTGTGGGGCAACTTGATGATTTTGGTTGCAAAGTTGAAGTCGAGAATGGAACTCTAAAAGTAATTAGAGGAGCAATTGTGCTTATGAAAGGAGAGAAGATAGCTGCGAAGTTATACATGTTAAAAGGAGAAACTCTGTCAGAATCAGAAGCATCTGTTGCTTCAAGTTGTTCCAGTGAGAAGGCTACAACGGTGTGGCATCAGAAACTTGGGCATATGTCGGAACAAGACATGAAAATTCTTGCAGAGAAGAAGTTACTTCCGGGTCTCACAAAGGTATCATTATCCTTTTGTGAGCATTGTATTACAAGCAAGCAGCATCGGTTGAAGTTTAGCACATCGAGTTCTAGAAGTAAAAATGTTCTAGAATTGGTTCACTCTGATGTGTGGCAAGCACCAGTTACATCACTAGGAGGAGCGAAGTACTTTGTGTCCTTCATCGATGACTACTCTAGGAGATGTTGGGTGTATCCTATCAAGAGTAAAGCGGATGTGTTTTCAGTCTTCAAAGTTTTCAAAGCACGGGTGGAACTTGAATCTGAAAAGAAGATCAAGTGTTTGAGGTCAGATAATGGAGGTGAATACACTGGTGATGCATTTAGCAAATTCTGTAAAGCAGAGGGCATCAAAAGGCAGTTCACTACATCATACACTCCTCAACAAAATGGAGTGGCAGAGCGGATGAACAGGACTCTGTTAGAAAGAACAAGAGCAATGTTGGGAGCTGCAAGCTTAGAGAAGAAATTCTGGGCAGAAGCAGTCAACACCGCCTGTTATGTGATAAATCGATCGCCATCAACTGCAATTGAGTTGAAGACACCGATGGAGATGTGGACAGGGAAGCCAGTCGATTATTCAGACCTCCATATATTTGGGAGCCCAGTGTACGTGATGTACAATACCCAAGAAACTACAAAACTAGATCCAAAATCTAGAAGGTGCTTGTTCTTGGGATATGCTGATGGAGTGAAGGGGTATCGCCTGTGGGATCCCACTGCCCACAAGGTTATAATCAGCAGGGATGTTATCTTCACAGAAGATAAAAAGATTGAGGAAGAAATTTACATGCTCCAACCAGAAGGTTTTGAAGAAAAAGAAAAGGAGAACTTGGTTTGCAGGTTAAACAAATCTCTGTACGGTCTAAAGCAGGCGCCAAGATGTTGGTACAAGAGATTTGATTCCTTCATTATGAGCCTTGGATACAGCAGACTCCATGCAGACCCTTGCGCATATTTCAAGAGGTTTGGTGAAGAAGAGTTCATTACATTGCTGCTGTATGTAGACGACATGTTGATAGCAGGCCCCAACAATGATCGTATCAATGAATTAAAGGCACAGTTGGCTAGGGAGTTTGAGATGAAGGACTTGGGACCAGCAAACAAGATTCTAGGGATGCAAATTCACCGAGACAGAAATAATAGGAAGATTTGGCTTTCACAGAAGAATTATTTGAAGAAAATCTTGCGAAGGTTCAACATGCAAGATTGTAAGCCAGTCTCTACCCCACTTCCTATTAATTTCAAGTTATCCTCCAGTATGAGTCCTAGCAGTGAAGAAGGAAGGATGGAAATGTCTCGAGTACCGTATGCATCAGCAGTGGGAAGCTTAATGTTCGCAATGATTTGTACACGACCAGACATTGCACAAGCAGTGGGAGTAGTAAGTCGGTACATGGCGAACCCTGGTAAAGAGCACTGGAATGCCGTTAAGAGGATCCTAAGATATATTAAGGGTACCTCGGATGTTGCATTATGTTATGGAGGATCAGACTTTGTTGTCAGAGGCTATGTTGATTCAGATTATGCAGGAGATCTGGATAAGAGCAAATCCACAACGGGATATGTGTTTGCACTTGCTAGCGGAGCTGTAAGTTGGGTTTCAAAACTACAGTCAATCGTGGCTACATCAACAACCGAAGCAGAGTATGTAGCAGCTACACAAGCTAGTAAAGAGGCGATGTGGTTGAAGATGGTAATGGAGGAACTCAGGCACAAACAAGAGAAAATTTCTCTTTTTTGTGACAGTCAGAGTGCCGTGCATCTTGCAAGGAATCCAGCCTTTCATTCAAAAACCAAACACATACGAGTCCAGTATCACTTCGTTCGTGAGAAAGTGGAAGAAGGAACGGTGGATATGCAGAAGATTCATACGAAAGAAAACGTAGCAGATTTTCTGACGAAAGCAGTCACTACTGACAAGTTTATTTGGTGTCGATCCTCTTGTGGCCTGATGGAGACGTAAGCAACATGAATGACAAGGTAGAAAGAATGGTGTGAAGATCCGATTGATCCTCAATCAAATCTTCAAGTGGGAGATTGTTAAAACACGTGCTTCCCATGGTGGCCGGCGTGGACGGTGAGGACGGCATGTCGGTGAAGATGGCAAAGAAGTCAAGAAAGGAGGAAGCTCATTTTGTCAAAGATTGTGGCTTTCACACACTCCATCCTTTGCTATAAATACATGGAAGATCTTGATGTTAAAATCATCCCAAAATCCCAAAAATCAGAGAGAGTGAAGAAGAAGAAGAAGAAGGCGTACGAAAAAGAGAGAGAAAAAAAAAGTTTTTTTTTTTTTTTTTTTTTACGGGTATTTGGGATCGGGTTGAGAGAGAATTATTTAGAGAGTTTGTTATTTTCTCCTTCTATAACGAGAGAATTATTATTGTTTTCTCCGTTATAATAGAGAGGTTGTAACTCCTATTATTTTCCTCGGAATAAATTCTTCTACCTTGTCCGTGGTTTTTACCCTTTGGGGTTTTCCACGTTAAATCCGGTGTTCCATTTATTGCATTATTTCTCAAATTATTAGCTGCGACCCTGCTCTATCCGGTCCGATTTCTACAACAGAATAGGCCAATTTTAATCGTCTAGTACTCCATGAAACTCATACAGAATCCAGGGTGGATTACAACTTGGCTAAGAAATCACTTAGACAAGTCAATCATTTGTCGGTATCGAACTGTCATTCCTTTAATTTTTTTAACAATAGTTTTTATAAAAAGTAACCCAAAAGTATATGTTCTCTCTCTGCACCCTTCTTTTCAGAATATACATCGGAGGTTTTATTTTTCTCAATGTTTATTTTATATGCAAGATCAAAAGATGTTTTAGCAGAAAAATGAATCAGAAGGTGATGCTGTCATATTTATGCAGTTTTTATAATTATGGTTTTGAAGTTTATATGATGTATTTTTCACATTTTAGTTTTAATGGAAAAAGAGTAGGTCTGTCATGTTTTGACCTACTTCGAAAAACTATAACAACATGTTTTTGTAGTGTTTTTACTTTTTGTAAGAAAAGAAAGATTGACTGTTTTTTTTTTTGCAAAGGAGTTTCTTTTTAAATATTATGGATTTTCACCTATTGTACTTCTTTTAAAGTCATCTTCAAATTTCACATTTTGGTTTTCACCCGACACTAAGTTTGTGGGGGGGAGTATTAGACTATACAAGACCAAACCAAGACATTATCATAATAAATCCCACTAACCGATATGTTTAGAGGTTTTTTAGCAAGAATGATATCTTATATAAGTTAGTGTTATGTTAATGTATTTAAATAACTTTGGATATTTTGAGAAAAACAGCATTTTTCAAACTCTTTTAAATGATATCAATCGCTATATTGTAGCTTTTGAAGATAAACATCAAGCTTCTTCCTTTCTCTTTACTTTTTAGCACTAAATAAAGCTTTAACAAGCTATTTCTTCTTCTTCAATAAGGCTCTTGAAAGCAGAATGTATTCCTATTTTTATGTTTCTATCATGGTATCAAAGTTGCAGTCGGTTCATAGGTTTATCTTGCCTCTTCTACACCTTAAGCTCAAGCTAACAAGTTAATCTATGGGTTTTGCTTACTCTAAAGTCAGATCATTTCTCTATGGTTTCTTAGCTCACACATTTTTTGAGACCAACTAACTAAACAAAACAGTCCAGAGTTAGAGAAGCTTCCTGACGTCTAAGCCTCCATAACTAGGAACGTGTTAAGAGATGTGAAATCATCATCAACAAAAGAAAAGAGAAGATTTTTAGCACGTATGTGATTTATTAGCCTCTAGTTTCACTTCCATAAAGAAATCACAGCCACTACAAAATCAGATGGGTTGAGTTAGTGGAGGATTTGCTACAATTGTCCATAAACACTGGAATTGACAAGCCGTTGTCTGCTTCACATGAACCATGGACAAAATAATGGTAATGTTTCTATATTCTACTCTATGTCGTGAGAAGGACAATGGCTAATTTAGATGATTACTTGTTTTGATTAGGTCTAGAAATAAGAAGCTACGATAAAGTGTGCTGATTTGGGTTTGTTAAAGGTGTTTTTATGCAAGTTTGTATGATATCAATGGCAATACAAAAGTTTTTGCAGATTGCATACAAGGTGTTTGGTTAAATTCCGAGGAGGAATGCAGATTGTGAAAATGAGGAGTTTTTGTGGTCGGTGAATAGGAGAAAGAGAGTTGAGGTATAGACTGTTGTAGGATGAATATTTTATTTGGTAGTTTAGTCAAGTCAAGAGGATAAAAACCACAACTCTTTAAAACAAATTGTCAAAAGAACCTGAAGATGTTCTCACACTAGTTACTATTCTACAAGATGTCATCTACCTACTTCTAATGAATTTTCAACAACTTGTGCTCCTTTCAACGCCATCTTCAAACTTCGCATCTTCGTTTTCACCCGACTTTAAGTTTGTGGGGGAGTATTAGACTACACAAGACCATCCCAAGACATTGTCATACACAAGCCTATTAACCCATATGTTTAGGGTTTCCACGCAAGAGTGGTATCTTGTATAGGTTAGTTCTATGTTGATGTATCTGAGTAACTTGGCTACTGAGAAAAACAACATCTTTCAACTTTTTTATTTGATATCAATCGCTATATTTTAGCTCTTGAAGATAAATATCAAGCTTCTTCTTTTCTCTTTACTTTATTGCACCAAATACAAAATTAACAAGCTATTTCTTTTTTTTGAAACACAACATATTCATTTCACCTACCAAAGTTAGGTAACATTTAAGTCATACAACATTTTCTCAGAAGATAAACAAAGCTTAGCCAACATATCAGCTTCTTTGTTTCTTTCTCGAGAAATCCAATGAAAGGAAACAAAGTCAAAAGAAGTAGCTAGTTCTCTGATATCGGCTACAATCCCGTAGATCTCCATATTCATGTTATTCGTAAGTAGAGCCTTGATCAGCTGGTCCGAGTCCGATTCGCATCGGGCACTCCGGAGACCCAATTCCTTACCCTTCTCGAGAGCAGCTCGTAACGCCATGCTCTCGGCGATCAAAGGAGAGCCCACAAAACCAGCCGTGGATGAGAAATTGGTGGTTCGCCTTCCAATCGAGATCGTCCAGCCTAACCCTGCAATTGAAAGGGTTTCGTTCCACGCAGCATCAGATCGAATCATTGGTTCTCCACTGGGAATCTGGAACGGCATGTTCTGCTTTTTCTTGGTAAGGAACTCTTTTGTCTGATTGATGTTCCATTCCCTAGCCGCTGCTATGGCCCTTGTTACCGTCTCTTCCGGTGTGACATACTTATTATTAAAGCACACATTGTTTCTTGCTATCCAGATATGCCACAAGATCCAGGGAGTAAGCTGCTTGGAGGTTAATCCTAAAGGTGGTAGAACCACTTGCCTAGTTAAGCTTGTCCAACTGTCCCTTAAATCTAAAAATCCTCTTGAGTCCATGCTGTTTCCAAATGGGATTAAACGCCACACCTGCTGCGCAAATTCCCATTGAAACAAAAGATGAGTAGTAGATTCAGGGGTTCCGCACCTTTTGCACCTGGAGTCCACTGCTATGCTCCTAGCTGTTAAGTTAGTCCCCACTGGAAGTGAGTTTTTGAAAGTTTTCCAGAGGAACATTTTTATTTTCGGAGCTGTAGGAATTTTCCAGATTTGGTTGGTCCAGTCAAAGGGAATCCCCACCTCTTCATGAACGTCTTCCGGTGTGTTCATTCTGAACTTTAGGGCAGCATAGTATCCCGACTTCGTGGTATAGTCTCCTGTCTCTGAGCACAACCAAATACGCTTATCGGGAGCCCCCGTTCTGCTAGGTTTAATCTTTAAGATTTTCTCTTCTTCAAAAGGGAGTAGAAGCTGAATCTTATGTATGTCCCATTCAATAGGATTCATTGTCATCAAGTCTGCTACAGCCAGCTCCTCTGTTTCTTGAGGTGGTGGGCCCATTGGTCTATCTTGTTGCTTCAGACTCAGCCAAGGTTGGGACCAAATCTTTATGGATTTTCCATCCCCCACTGCCCATCCCATGTTCTGGGTCAGTAAATCTCGCCCAATGAGTACTCCTCGCCAGCCATGTGACATCAAAGATCTTTCTCTACATGTTAGGAAGTCCTCCTCAACACAGTATTTTCCCAAAAGGACACGTCCTAGCAGACTGTCCGGTTTGTGCAAAATCCGCCAACTAAGTTTTGCAAGAAAAGCATCGTTGTAACTTTGAAAATCTCTGAATCCAAGTCCTCCTTGTCCTTTTGGTAAGGACATGTTAGACCATGAAACCCACGCCATTTTCTTGTTTCCCTCTCTATCATCCCACCAAAACCTGGTTAAAGCCGATTGTATTCTTTTGCAGAGGGAGACAGGCATCTTAAAGCAAGTCATGGCGTGAGATGGTATAGCCGATAGGACGCTCCGCAGCATGACTAGCTTACCAGCCATCGAAAGAAATTTCGTAGACCATCCTCGGGCATTTTGCTGGATTTTATCAACTATTGAGGCAAAAAGATCCTTTTTCTTCCTTCCAAAATGTTCCGGTAATCCTAGATATTTACCCACTCCACCTTCTTTTTCAATTTTCAGTTCGCTTTTAACCAAAGCCCGTAGCGTCAATGGGGTTTTCCTTGAAAAAGTAACCGAAGATTTAGCTGGATTAATGAGCTGTCCCGATGCTTCTTCATATTTCTGTAAAATTGCTAAGAGAGCAAGACAACAATCTTTACTAGCTCGCATTAAGAACATAGTGTCGTCCGCAAAAAGGAGGTGATTAATTTGAGGACTCCCTCGTGCCACCTGAATCCCTGCCATGGACCCATCCACCTGAGCTCTTCTACACAGTCCCGAGAGTACTTCACTACACATGATGAATATGTATGGTGATAGTGGGTCGCCTTGACGAATCCCTCTACTCGGTTTTACACTTCCTCTAGGCGAACCGTTGATGAGGAAAGAGAAGGTGACTGTAGAAACACACTGCAGAAGCAGGTTTACCCATTTTGGATGGAATCCAAGTCTGTCCATAACAGCTCGGATAAAAGACCACTCAAGGCGGTCATAGGCTTTAGTCATGTCTGTCTTAACTGCCATGGAACATCTAATCTCGGCATCAGATGTTTTTAGAAAGTGTAATACCTCATGAGTGATGAGAACATTATCCGAGATTGCTCTCCCTGGCACGAAAGCTGATTGATTTTCCGATATAATCTGGGAGAGTAACGGCTGGAGTCTTCTTGTCATTATCTTGGAGATAATTTTATACTGTACATTGCACAATGCAATGGGCCTGTAATCTCCAACGGTTTGGGGGCTTAAGTTCTTTGGTATTAGCCTGATATGAGTCTCGTTAATCTTCGGAGGTAATAGGCCAGCTTCGAAACAAGATTGAGTTTCTGCGACAATTTCTCTCCCAATCTCCTCCCAGTTACTCTGGAAAAAACTCGCTGAAAATCCGTCAGGGCCGGGTGCCTTATCTGGGTGGATAGAAAACACCGCGTCTCTAATCTCCTGAGCTGAAGGTACTTTTATCAACTCAGAATTCTCCTCCGTGGTTATGATCGGTTCTAGAGCTTGGACAACAATATCATCTCTGCAACTACCTCCCGATGTAGTGTATAGGGTTTTAAAATACTTTGTGATGACTCTACCTATCTCGTGCTCCTTATAGACTGCCTTACCCTCTTCGTCCTCGATCAACGAAAAAGCATTTGCTCTTCGCCGATTCTTTGTAACCGCGTGAAAATACCCGGTATTTCTGTCTCCCAGTTTAAGCCAGAGCAATCTGCTTCTCTGTTTCCAGTAATTCTCTTCTGCTGTGTAAGCCTCTCGTAGCTCCAAGGACACTTTGTCGATGATTTCAGTATTGTTTTCCCTGCTGGACAGGGCCAAGTCAAGTTCAATCTTCTTCTCTTCAATTAAGATCCTGCTATTACGGTGCTGGTTTCTATTCCACTAAAAAATCGCCTGTCTTGTGAGACTAATCCGTTCTCGGACTGATTTGTTCAAAGCTTCTTTCCAGACCTTGCTTACTAGAAGCTTGACCTCTTCATTATCCTTTAACCTGCGGTCATATCGAAATATACCTCGCCGTTTTTGCCTTACGTACTCAAAGCTGGACAGAAGTGGTTTATGGTCTGAGGCCTCAAAGGCCAGGTAGTGGCTTCGAGCGGTTGGGAACATGTCTGCCCATGCCGAGTTCGCAGCTGCTCTATCCAAGCGACATCTCACTAGGAATTCTCCTCGTTTTCCCCTCCAAGAGAGAGGATCTCCGGTATGATGGAGATCATATAGATCTCCCTCTGAATAAAAGTTCGTAAATCATTGAAAGAACCTTCTGCTCTTTGTGAGCCTCCATCTTTTTCAGCATTAACAAGCTATTTCATCTTTTTGAATTAGGCTCTTGAGAGCAGAATCTATTCATGTTTTTATGTTTCTATCATTGTATCATAGTTGTAGTCGGTTCATGGGTTTATTTTTCTTGCCTCTTCTACACGTTTTCATATATGGGTTTTGTTTACTCTAAAGTCAGATCTTTTCTCTATGGGTTCTTAACTCACACGTTTTTGAGATCAATTAAGCAAAAAAAGCAATTCAGAGTCAGAGAAGATTTCAGCTATCTAAACCTCCATAACCAGGAACGTGTTCCTAGCTGCAAAATCATCATCAACAGAAAAAATAAGAAGAATTTTTACCACGTTAGTGATTTTTGAGCCTTTGGCTTCACTTCCACAAGCACTACAAAATCAGATGGGTTGTTAGTTGAAGATTTGCTACAAGCGCCCAAAAACACTAGAGTTCACAGGCCATTGTCTGCTTCACATGAACCATGGACAGAATAATGGTAATGTTTGTATAATCTAATCTCATATTGTGACAAGGACAAAGGCCTTTTTAGATGATTGATGGTTTAGATTTGGTCTACAATTGAAAATCTAGGTTGAAGTATGCTTATTTGGGTTTGTTGAAAGCGTTTTTGATGCAAGTTTATGTGATTTGAAAGGCAAATACAAAGATTTTTGTAGAATGCATATTAGGTGTTTGGCTAAATGCCTAGAAGAAATATAAATTGTGAGACTGAGGAGTTTTTTGGTAGATGGATGGGAAAAAGAGAGTTGAAGTCTAGGGTGTTGTATGATGAATATTTTGTTTGGCGGTGAGATAGCTTAGTCGAGTCAAGGGTGTAAAAATCCCAAATCGTTGTGAGACAAATAGGTTAAAAGAACCTAACGAGGTTCTCACACTATTGATTGTTCTCCACGCTAAATAGACTCATTTACCTACTTCTCATGGTTTTTCAACTACTTGTGCTCTTTCAAAGCCATGTTCAAACTTTGCATCTTGGTTTTCACCTGATGCTAAGTTTGCAGGGAAGTATTAGACTACACAAGATGAGACGATGGCATTGTCATGCACAAGCCCATTGACCCATATGTTTAGGTTTTCTTAGAAAATGTAATATCTTATATAAGTTAGTGTTATGTTAATGTATTTGAGTAACTTGGCTGTTGAGAAAAGCAGTCTCTTTCAAACCCTTTTATATGATATCAATCGCTATATTTTAGTGAAGATAAATATCAAGCTTCTTCCTTTCTCTTTACTTTATTGCACCAAATAAGGATTTAACAAACTATTTCATCTTTTTGAATACGGTTCTTGAGAAGAGAATCTATTCATGTTTTTATGTTTCTATCATGGTATCAGAGTTGTAGTCAGTTCAAGGGTTTATTTATCTTGCCTCTTCTACACCTTTTCATATATGAGTTTTGTTTACTCTAACGTCAGATCCTTTCTCTATGGGTTCTTAGCTCACATGTTTTTTAGATCAACTAACCAAATAAAGCAATTTAGAGTTAGAGAAGATACCTACTGTCTAAACCTCCATTACCAGGAATGTTTTCATAGCTGTGAAATAATCATCAATAGAAGAAATAAAAAGAATTTTTACCACATTAGTGATTTTTGAGCCTCTGGTTTCACTTCCACAACCACTGCAAAATCAGATGGGTTGAGTTAGCTGAGGATATACTCCAAGAGCCCAGAAACTTTAGAGCTCAGAAGCCACTATCTGCTTCACTTGAATCACAGACAGAATAATGGTATAATCTGCTCTCATATTGTGACAAGGACAATGGCCTTTTTTAGATGATTGATGGTTTAGATTTGGTCTTGAATCGAAAATCTAGGTTGAAGTATGCTTATTTGGGTTTGTTGAAGGGTTTTTGATGCAAGTTTATGTGATTTCAAAGGCAAATACAAAGACTTTTGTAGAATGCATATTAGGTGGTTGGCTAAATGCCCAAAGAAATAGAAATTGTGAGAATAGGGAGTTTTTGGTAGATGGATGGGAAAAATGGAGTTGAAATCTAGGGTGTTGTATGATAAATATTTTCTTTGGCGGTGAGATAGCTTAGTCGAGCAAGAGTGAAAAAATCCCAACTCGTTGTGAGACAAATAGGTTAAAAGAACCTGAAGATGTTCTCACACTAGTGATTGTTCTCCAAGCTAAATAGAGCCATCTACCTACTTCTCATGGTTTTTCAACTAATTTTGCTCCTTTCAAACCCATGTTCAAACTTTGCATCTTGGTTTTCTCTTGATGCTAAGTTTGCGGGGAAGTATTAGACTACACAAGATCAGACAATGGCATTGTCATGCACATGCCCATTGACCCATATGTTTAGGTTTTCTTAGCAAAGGTAATATCTTATATAAGTAGTCTTATGTTAATGTATTTGAGTAACTTGGCTGTTGAGAAAAGCAGTCTCTTTCAAACCCTTTTATATGATATCACTCGCTATACTTTAGTGAAGATAAATATCAAGCTTCTTCCTTTATGTTCACTTTATTGCACCGAATAAAGATTTAACAAACTATTTCATGTTTTTGAATAAGGTTCTTGAGAGCAGAATTCATTCATGTTTTTATGTTTCTATCATGGTATCAGAGTTGTAGTCAGTTCATGGGTTTATTTATCTTGCCTCTTCTACACCTTTTAATATATGGGTTTTGTTTACTCTAACATCAGATGGATGGGAAAAAGAGAGTTGAAGTCTAGGTTGTTGTATGATGAATATTTTCTTTGGCGGTGAGATAGCTTAGTCGAGTCAAGGGTGTAAAAATCCCAACATGTTGTGAGATAAATAGGTTAAAAGAACCTGAAGATGTTCTCACACTAGTGATTGTTCCTCAAGCTAAATAGAGTCATCTACCTACTTCTCATGGTTTTTCAACTACTTGTGCTCCTTTCAAAGCCATGTTCAAACTTTGCATCTTGGTTTTCACCTGATGCTAAGTTTGCGGGGAAGTATTAGACTACACCAGATCAGACGATGGGATTGTCATGCACAAGCCCATTGACCCATATGTTTAGGTTTTCTTAGCAAATATAATATCTTATATAAGTTAGTGTTATGTTAATGTATTTGAGTAATTTGGCTGTTGAGAAAAGCAGTCTCTTTTAAACTCTTTTATATGATATCAATCGCTCTATTTTAGTGAAGATAAATATCAAGCTTCTTCCTTTCTCTTTACTTTATTACACCAAATAAGATTTAACAAACTATTTCATCTTTTTGAATAAGGTTCTTGAGAGCAGAATCTATTCATGTTTTTATGTTTCCATCATGGTATCAGAGTTGTAGTCAGTTCATGGGTTTTTTATCTTGCCTCTTCTACACCTTTTCATATATGGGTTTTGTTTACTCTAACGTCAGATCCTTTCTCTATGGGTTCTTAGCTCACACGTTTTTGAGATCAACTAACCAAATAAAGCAATTTAGAGTTAGAGAAGATGCCTACTGTCTAAACCTCCTTTACCAGGAATGTGTTCATAGTTGTGAAATCATCATTAACAGAAGAAATAAGATGATTTTTTACCACATTAGTGATTTTTGTGCCTCTGGTTTCACTTCCACAAGCACTGCAAAATCAGATTGGTTGAGTTAGCTGAGGATATACTAAAAGCGCCCAGAAACCTTAGAGTTCACAAGCCACAGTCTGCTTCACATGAATCACAGACAGAATAATGGTATTGTTTGTATACTCTACTCTCATATTGTGACAAGGAAAATGGCCTTTTTAGATGATTGATGGTTTCGATTTGGTCTTGAATTGAAGGAAGGTTGATGTATGGTTATTTGGGTTAGTTGAAGGCATTTTTGATGCAAGTTTATGTGATTTCAAAGGCAAATACAAAGTTTTTTGTAGAATGCATATTAGGTGTTTGGATAAATACCTAGAAGAAATACAAATTGTGAGAATGGGAAGTTTTTTGGTAGATGGATGGGAAAAAGAGAGTTGAAGTCTAGGTTGTTGTATGATGAATATTTTCTTTGGCGGTGAGATAGCTTAGACGAGTCAAGGGTGTAAAAATCCCAACTCGTTGTGAGACAAACAGGTTAAAAGAACCTGAAGATGTTCTCACACTAGTGATTGTTCTCCAAGCTAAATAGAGTCATCTACCTACTTCTCATGGTTTTTAAACTACTTGTACTCCTTTCAAAGCCATGTTCAAACTTTGCATCTTGGTTTTCTCTTGATGCTAAGTTTGCGGGGAAGTATTAGACTACACAAGATCAGACAATGGCATTGTCATGCACAAGCCTATTGACCCATATGTTTAGGTTTCTTAGCAAATGTAACATCTTCTACAAGTTAGTGTTATGTTAATGTATTTGAGTAACTTGGTTGTTGAGAAAAGCAGTCTCTTTCAAACCATTTTATATGATATCAATCGCTATATTTTAGTGAAGCTAAATATCAAGCTTCTTCCTTTTTGTTTACTTTATTACACCAAATAAAGATTTAACAAACTATTTCATCTTTTTGAATAAGGTTCTTGTGAGCAAAATCTATTCATGTTTTTATGTTTCTATCATGGTATCAGAGTTGTAGTCAGTTCATGGGTTTATTTATTTTGCCTCTTCTACACCTTTTCGTATATGTCGTATATGTGTTTTGTTTACCCTAACGTCAGATCCTTTCTCTATGGGTTCATAGCTCACACGTTTTTGAGATCAACTAACCAAATAAAAAAATTTAGAGTTAGAGAAGATTCCTTTTGTCTAAACCTCCATTATAAAAAATGTGTTCATAGCAGTGAAATCATCATCAACAGAAGAAATAAGAAGACTTTTTACCACGTTAGTGATTTTTTGAGCCTCTGGTTTCAGTTTCACAACCACTGCAAAATCAGATGGGTTGAGTTAGCTGAGGATACTACAAGCGCCCAGAAACCTTTGAGTTCACAAGCCACTGTCTGCTTCACATGAATCACATACAGAATAATGGTATTCTTTGTATAATCTACTCTCATATCATGACAAGGACATTGGCCTATTTAGATGATTGATGTTTTAGATTTGTTCTGGATTTTAGAAGATAGGTTGAAGTATGCTAATTGTGGTTTGTTGATGGCGTTTTTGATGCAAGTTTATGTGATTTCAAAGGCAAATACAAAGATTTTTGTAGAATGCATATTAGGTGTTTGGCTAAATGCCAAGAAGAAATAGAAATTGTGAGAATGGGGAGTTCTTTGGTAGATGGATGTGAAAAAGAGAGTTGAAGTCTAGGGTGTTGTATGATGAATATTTTCTTTGGCTGTGAGATAGCTTAGTCGAGTCAAGGGTGTAAAAATCCCAACTCGTTGTGAGACAAATAGGTTAAAAGAACCTGAAGATATTCTCACACTAGTGATTGTTCTCCAAGCTAAATAGAGCCATCTACCTACTTCTCATGGTTTTTAAACTACTTGTGCTCCTTTTAAAACAATGTTCAAACTTTGCATCTTGGTTTTCTCTTGATGCTAAGTTTGCGGGGAAGTATTAGACTACACAAGATCAGACATTGGCATTGTCATGCACAAGCCTATTGACCCATATGTTTAGGTTTCTTAGCAAATGTAACATCTTCTACAAGTTAGTGTTATGTTAATGTATTTGAGTAACTTGGCTGTTGAGAAAAGCAGTCTCTTTCAAACCCTTTTATATGATATCAATCGCTATATTTTAGTGAAGATAAATATCAAGATTCTTCCTTTCTCTTTACTTTATTGCACCAAATAAGGATTTAACAAACTATTTCATATTTTTGAATAAGGTTCTTGAGAGCATAATCTATTCATGTTTTTATGTTTCTATCATGGTATTAAAGTTGTAGTCGGTTCATGGGTTTATTTATCTTGCCTCTTCTACACCTTTTCATATATGGGTTTTGTTTACTCTAACGTCAGATCCTTCTCTATGGGTTCTTAGCTCACACGTTTTTGAGATCAACTAACCAAATAAAGAAATTTAGAGTTAGAGAATATGCGTACTGTCTAATCCTCCATTACCAGGAATGTGTTCATAGCTGTGAAATCATCATCAACAGAAGAAATAAGAAGACGTATTACCACATTAGCGAATTTTGAGCCTCTGGTTTCACTTCCACAACCACTACAAAATCAGATGGGTTGAGTTAGCTGAGGATATACTAAAAGCGCCCAGAAACCTTAGAGTTCACAAGCCACAGCCTGCTTCACATAAATCACAGACAAAATAATGGTATTGTTTGTATAATCTACTCTCATATCATAACAAGGACATTGGCCTTTTTTAGATGATTAATGGTTTAGATTTGTTCTGGAATTGAGAAGCTAGGTTGAAGTATGCTGATTTTGGTTTGTTGATGGCATTTTTGATGCAAGTTTATGTGACTTCAATGGCAAATACAATGGTTTTTGTAGAATGCATATTAGGTGTTTGGCTAAATGCCTAGAAGAAATAGAAATTGTGAGAATGAAGAGTTTTTTGGTAGATGGATGGAAAAAAGAGAGTTGAAGTCTACGGTGTTGTATGATGAATATTTTCTTTGGCGGTGAGATAGCTTAGTCGAGTCAAGGGTGTAAAAATCCCAACTCGTTGTGAGACAAATAGGTTAAAAGAACATGAAGATGTTCTCACACTAGTGATTGTTTCTCAAGCTAAATAGAGTCATCTACCTACTTCTCATGGTTTTTCAACTACTTGTGCTCCTTTCAAAGCCATGTTCAAACTTTGCATCTTGGTTTTCACATGATGCTAAGTTTGCAGGAAAGTATTAGACTACACAAGATCAGACGATGGGATTGTCATGCACAAGCCCATTGACCCATATGTTTAGGTTTTCTTAGCAAATGTAATATCTTATATAAGTTAGTGTTATGTTAATGTATTTGAGTAACTTGGCTGTTGAGAAAAGCAGTCTCTTTCAAACCCTTTTATATGATATCAGTCGCTATATTTTAGTGAAGATAAATATCAAGCTTCTTCCTTTCTCTTTACTTTATTGCAACAAACAAGGATTTAACAAACTATTTCATCTTTTTGAAAAATGTTCTTGAGAGCAGACTCTATTCATGTTTTTATGTTTCTATCATGGTATCAGAGTTGTAGTGAGTTCATGGATTTATTTATCTTGCCTCTTCTACACCTTTTAATATATGGGTTTTGTTTACTCTAACGTCAGATCATTTCTCTATGGGTTCTTAGCTCACACATTTTTGAGATCAACTAACCAAATAAAGCAATTTAGAGTTAGTGAAGATGCCTACTTTCTAAACCTCCATTACCAGGAATGTGTTCATAGTTGTGAAATCATCATCAGCAGAAGAAATAAGAAGATTTTTTACCACATTAGTGATTTTTGAGCCTCTGGTTTCAGTTCCACAACCACTGCAAAATCAGATGGGTTAAGTTACCTGAGGATATACTAAAAGCGCCCAGAAACCTTAGAGTTCACAAGCCACTGTCTGCTTCACATGAATCACAGACAGAATAATGGTATTGTTTGAATAATCTACTCTCATATTGTGACAAGGATAATGGCCTTTTTAGATGATTGATGTTTTAGATTTTGTCTATAATTGAAAAGGTAGGTTGAATTATTTTTATTTGGGTTTGTTGAAGGCATTTTTGATGCAAGTTTATTTAATTTCAAAGGCAAATACAAAGATTTTTGTAGAATGCATATTAGATGTTTGGCTAAATGCCTAAAAAAAATTAAAAATTGTGAGAATGAGGAATTTTTTGGTAGATGGATGGGAAAAAGAGAGTTGAAGTCTAGGGTGTTGTATGATGAATATTTTCTTTGGTGGTGAGATAGCTTAGTCGAGTCAAGGGTGTAAAAATCCCAACTCGTTGTGAGACAAATATGTTAAAAGAACCTGAAGATGTTCTCACACTAGTTACTGTTCTCCAAGCTAAATAGAGTCATCTACCTACTTCTCATGGTTTTTAAACTACTTGTGTTCCTTTCAAAGCTATGTTCAAACCTTGCATCTTGGTTTTCACCTAATGCTAAGTTTGCGAGGAATTATTAGACTACACAAGATCATACGAAGGCATTGTCATGCACAAGCCCATTGACCTATATGTTTAGGTTTTCTTAGTAAAGGTAATATCTTATATAAGTTAGTGTTACGTTAATGTATTTGCGTAACTTGGCTGTTCAGAAAAGCAGTCTCTTTCAAACCTTTTTATATGATATCAATCGCTTTATTTTAGTGAAGATAAATATCAAGCTTCTTCCTTTTTGTTTACTTTATTGCACCAAATAAAGATTTAACAAATTATTTCATCTTTTTGAATAAGGTTCTTGAGAGGAGAATCTATTCATGTTTTTATGTTTCTATCATGGTATTAGAGTTGTAGTCAGTTCATGGTTTATTTATCTTGCCTCTTCTACACTTTTTCATATATGGGTTTTGTTTACTCTAACGTCAGATCCTTTCTCTATGGGTTCTTAGCTCACACGTTTTTGAGATCAACTAACCAAATAAAGAAATTTAGCGTTAGAGAAGATTCCTACTGTCTAAACCTCCATTACCAGGAATGTGTTCATAGCTGTGAAATCATCATTAAAAGAAGAAATAAGAAGACTTTTTACCACGGTAGTGATTTTTAAGCCTCTGGTTTCACTTCCACAACCACTGCAAATTCAGATAGGTTGAGTTAGCTGAGGATACTACAAGCGTCCAGAAACCTTAGAGTTCACAAGCCACTGTCTGCTTCACATGAATCACAGACAAAATAATGGTATTGTTTGTATAATCTACTCTCATATCATGACAAGGACATTGAGAAGATAGGTTGAAGTATGCTGATTTTGGTTTGTTGATGGCGTTTTTGATGCAAGTTTATGAGATTTCAATGGCAAATACAAAGGTTTTTGTAGAATGCATATTAGTTGTTGGCTAAATGCCTAGAAGAAATAGAAATTGTGAGAATGGGGAGTTTTTTGGTAGATGGATGGGAAAAAGAGAGTTGAAGTCTAGGGTGTTGTATGATGAATATTTTCTATGGCGGTGAGATAGCTTATTCTAGTCAAGGGTGTAAAAATCCCAACTCGTTGTGAGACAAATAGGTTAAAAAAACCTGAAAATGTTCTCACACTAGTGATTGTTCTCCAAGCTAAATAGAGTCATCTACCTACTTCTCATGGTTTTTAAACTACTTGTGCTCCTTTCAAAGCCATGTTCAAACTTTGCATCTTGGTTTTCACCTGATGCTAAGTTTGCAGGGAAGTATTAGACTACACAAGATCAGACGATGGCATTGTCATGCACAAGCCCATTGACCCATATGTTTAGGTTTTCTTAGCAAAGGTAATATCTTATATAAAATAGTGTTATGTTAATGTATTTGAGTAACTTGGATATTGAGAAAAGCAGTCTCTTTCAAACCCTTTTTTATGATATCAATCGCTATATTTTAGTGAAGATAAATATCAAGCTTCTTCCTTTTTGTTTACTTTATTGCACCAAATAAAGATTTAACAAACTATTTCATCTTTTTGAATAAGGTTCTTGAGAGCAGAATCTATTCATGTTTTTATGTTTCTATCATGTTATCAGAGTTGTAGTCAGTTCATGGGTTTATTTATCTTGCCTCTTCTACACCTTTTCATATATGGGTTTTGTTTACTCTAACGTCAGATCCTTTCTCTATGGGTTCTTAGCTCACACGTTTTTGAGATCAACTAACCAGATAAAGCAATTTAGAGTTTGAGAATATTCCTACAGTCTCAACCTCCATTATACAAAATGTGTTCATAGCTTTGAAATCATCATCAACAGAAGAAATAAGAAGACTTTTTACCACATTAGTGATTTTTGAGCCTCTGGTTTCACTTCCACAACCACTGCAAAATTAGATGGGTTGAGTTAGTTGAGGATATACTACAAGCGCCCAGAAACCTTAGAGTTCACAAGCCATTGGCTGCTTCACATGAATCACAGACAAAATAATGGTATTGTTTGTATAATCTACTCTCATATCATGACAAGGACATTGGCCTTTTTAGATGATTGATGGTTTAGATTTGTTCTGGAATTGAGAAACTAGGTTGAAGTATGCTGATTTTGGTTTGTTGATGGCGTTTTTGATGCAAGTTTATGTGTTTTCAGTGGCAAATACAAAGGTTTTTGTAGAATGCATATTACGTGTTTGGCTAAATGCCTAGAAGAAATAGAAATTGTGAGAATGAAGAGTTTTTTGGTAGATGGATGGGAAAAGAGAGTTGAAGTCTAGGGTGTTGTATGATGAATATTTTCTTTGGCGGTGAGATAGCTTAGTCGAGTCAAAGGTGTAAAAATCTCAACTCGTTGTGAGACAAATAGGTTAAAAGAACCTGAAAATGTTCTCATACTAGTGATTGTTCTCCATGCCAAATAGAGTTATCTACCTACTTCTCATGGTTTTTCAACTACTCGTGCTCCTTTCAAAGCCATGTTCAAACTTTGCATCTTGGTTTTCACCTTAGACTACACAAGATCAGACGATGGCATTGTCATGCACAAGCCCATTGACCCATATGTTTAGGTTTTCTTAGCAAATGTAATATCTTATATAAGTTAGTGTTATGTTAATTTATTTGAGTAACTTGGCTGTTGAGAAAAGCAGTCTCTTTCAAACCTTTTTATATGTTATCAATCGCTATATTTTAGTGAAGATAAATATCAAGCTTCTTCCTTTCTCTTTACTTTATCGCACCAAATAAAGATTTAACAAACTATTTCATCATTTTGAATAAGGTTCTTGAGAGCAGAATCTATTCATGATTTTATGTTTCTATCATTGTATCAGAGTTGTAGTCAGTTCATGGTTTTATTTATCTTGCCTCTTCTACACCTTTTCATATATGGGTTTTGTTTACTCTAACGTCAGATCCTTTCTCTATGGGTTCTTAGCTCACATGTTTTTGAGATCAACTAACCAAATAAAGCAATTTAGAGTTAGAGAAGATGCCTACTGTCTAAACCTCCATTACCAGGAATGTGTTCATAGCTGTGAAATCATCATCAACAGACGAAATAAGAAGACTTTTTACCACATTAGTGATTTTTGAGCCTCTGGTTTCACTTCCACAACCACTGCAAAATCAGATTGGTTGAGTTAGCTGAGGATATACTAAAAGCGCCCAGGAACCTTAGAGTTCACAAGCCACAGTCTGCTTCACATGAATCACAGACAAAATAATGGTATTGTTTGTATACTCTAGTCTCAAATTGTGACAAGGAAAATGGCCTTTTTAGATGATTGATGGTTTAGATTTGGTCTAGAATTGAAAATCTAGGTTGAAGTATGCTTATTTGGGTTTGTTGAAGGCATTTTTGATGCAAGTTTATGTGATTTCAAAGGCAAATACAAAGATTTTTGTAGAATGCATATTAGGTGTTTGGCTAAATGCCTAGAAGAAATAGAAATTGTAAGAGAGGAAAGTTTTTGGTAGAAGGATGGGAAAAAGAGAATTGAAGTCTAGGGTGTTGTATGATGAATATTTTCTTTGGCGGTGAGATAGCTTAGTCGAGTCAAGGGTGTAAAAATCCCAACTCATTGTGAGACAAATAGGTTAAAAGAACCTGAAGATGTTCTAAGACTAGTGATTGTTCTCCAAGCTAAATAGAGTCATCTACCTACTTCTCATGGTTTTTAAACTACTTGTGCTTCTTTCAAAGCCATGTTCAAAATTTGCATCTTGGTTTTCACCTGATGCTAAGTTTGCGGGGAAGTATTAGACTACACAAGATCAGGCGATGGCATTGTCATGCACAATCCCATTGACCCATATGTTTAGGTTTTCTCAGCAAAGGTAATATCTTATATAAGTTAGTGTTATGTTAATGTATTTGAGTAACTTGGTTGTTGAGAAAAGCAGTCTCTTTCAAACCCTTTTATATGATATCAATCGCTATATTTTAGTGAAGATAAATATCAAGTTTCTTTCTTTTTGTTTACTTTATTGCACCAAATAAAGATTTAACAAACTATTTCATCTCTTTGAATATGGTTCTTGAGAGCAGAATCTATTCATGTTTTTCTGTTTCTATCATGGTATCATAGTTGTAGTCAGTTCATGGGTTTATTTATCTTGCCTCTTCTACACCTTTTCATATATGGGTTTTGTTTACTCTAACGTCAGATCCTTTCTCTGTGGGTTCTTAGCTCACACGTTTTTGAGATCAACTAACCAAATAAAGAAATTTAGAGTTAGAGAAGATTCCTACTGCTAAACGTCCATTACCAGGAATGTGTTCATAGCTGTGAAATCATCATCAAAAGAAGAAATAAGAAAACTGTTTACCACGTTAGTGATTTTTGAGCCTCTGGTTTCACTTCCACAACCACTGCAAAATCAGATGGGTTGAGTTAGCTGAGGATATACTACAAGCGCCAGAAACCTTAGAGGTCACAAACCACTGTCTGATTCACATTAATCACAGACAGAATAATGGTATTGTTTGTATAATCTACTCTCATATCATGACAAGGACATTGGCTTTATGTGATTTCAATGGCAAATATAAAGGTTTTTGTAGAGTCCATATTAGGTGTTTGGCTACATGCCTAGGAGAATTACAAATTGTGAGAATGAGGAGTGTTTTGGTAGATGGATAGGAAAAAGAGAGTTGAAGTCTAGGTTGTTGTATGTTTAATATTTTTTTTGGCGGTAAGATAGCTTAGTCGAGTCAAGGGGTTAAAATTCCAACTCTTTGTGAGAGAAATCAGTTAAGATAAACTGAAGATGTTCTCAGTCTAGTGATTATTCTTCAGGCTAAATAGAGTCATCTACCTACTTCTCATAGATTTTCAACTACATGTGCTCCGTTCAAAGCCATCTTCAAACTTTGCATCTTGATTTTCAACCGATGCTAAGTTTGTGGAGGAGTATTAGACTACACAAGACCAGCCCATGGCATTTCATGCACAAGCCCATTGACCCATATGTTTAGGGTTTTTTAGAAAAATTGATATCTTATATATGTTAGTGTTATATTGATGGAATTGAGTAACTTTGGCTGCTGAGAAAAGCAGCCTCTTTCAAACTATTTTATATGATATCAATCACTATATTTTAGCACTTGAAGACAAACATTAAACTTCTTCCTCTTTCTTTACTTTCTTGCACTAAACAAAACCTTGACAAGTTATTTCATTTTATTCAATAAAGCTATTGAGAGCAGAATCTATTCTTGTTTAAATGTTTCTATCAGTTAGTACTGTGAAGTATGTTTGTCGTCTTTGTTTTAGTTAGGTGGGTAACTGATGTAGTAGTCGATAGGTGTAGACGCGATTGTTAGTCTAAGAAAGCCCCAAAGATTCTACGAACTTGAATGTGTTGAGATAACCAATGATCTAGCTGAAAACAAGGATTTAAAGCAAAGTTATTGTTTATAAAATCAATAATAAGGTGTCGCATTAAAATAGAGATCACTACATATAATCATAGAAAAAATCCTAAGTCCTTAAGGATTATGATTTAACATTATATCCAAAATTCTTAATCATAATCTAATAAATAATAAGAAACTTAATGTTTATAAAGGAAAACCAAAATCAAATCCGAAAAGGAAAATGTGATCCACGCTGCATTAGGTTACCCGGGGTAGAACAGATTCATCCTCTAATCGTCAAGCCCACCATCAACAACAAGCATAGTAAGGTGTGAAACATCTCGGAGCCAGGCTCGACTTAACTTGTTGAAGGGCCCCGGCAAAAAAAAATAAGACCCTTTAATTAATTTATTTAATTATTAAAACAATGTTGATTTTTTTAAAAATAGCAAAAAATTATTAATATGGTTTGCCTTTTTAGTTTTAGAAAAAAAAATTAGTATCATATCTTTTAAATTTTGTCTAAATTCAACACTTCAAATACAAAAAAAAAGTTGTGCCTTTATTGTTAAAAAAAAAATACAAATCTGGATACTTATTATTAGTAAATATATCATATTTAGGTGGATCCAGGAGCTTTAATGGTTACTAGCCTTTGACCCGCGCGCCCGCGCGGGTGTTATTTTTATGAATGTCAAATATTTTAATCAATTTGTTTGATATATCTATATATAACTGAAACTTAATATTTGATATATGTTATCCGATCTAGGATCCCATCCGCTTCGATATTCGGGGATCCGAATAGTGATTTTATGAATTCGGCTGATCCGAGTACAAATCCGGATAATAAAATTTTAGCTCTAGATATCCGGACCCGGGTATAGATCCAGATATTAAATATTTAAAATTCAATTATAGTTATTTATGTATATTATATATACTTATATATAAAATAACTAAAATTTTAATTTTATTACATTTTAATGATTTTTAAGTTTTAAAAAATAATATTTTTAAATAAACTAATAGATGGTTAATATTTAGTTTTTATTTATTTTTAATTAAACAAAAACAGGTCCAAGTATTTGTGGGTATTCTGATTTTAGTCTGAATATCTTGACGGCTTGAATCCGGATCGTGATAAAAAATTTACGGATCCGACCAATGTATATCCGAATTCGAATATCCTAAAATATCTCAGATATTCAATTTGTCCTAGGCCTAACTGTGTATATGTATTATATGATGATTAAAAATTTTAAATTACATAAGTTATATATAACCATATATCGTTCAAATGGATAATACATTGTATTTGTTTGTATATATAACCATTTATAATAAATATTAATATGTATTTTAGTCATTAAATTGTTATGGAAAGTTACACGATTTTGTTTTTATAAAATAATAAGTTCATATTATAATCGAAATTTATTAACATTACTTTTTTTTATAGTTCAAATATATTTGGATATTTTATATGAATATGGGAAAAAGTCACCCTTAATAAATTTCAAAACTAATTTAATGCTATATATATATGTATAATTCTGTTTTTATTAAAAAAATTTGGAAATCACATATACACTTTTTATGAAATTTTCAATTTCAATGACAAAGATTGTTAATGAGCTTAGGCAAAAAAAAAAATTCTTGTTAAGAATTAATGTTTGGATGCAAGGATAATATCAGTAACATTCTTTGTAAATATTAAGTAAAAGGAAGGGTTATTTTTATTTGTACTTCAGTTTTAATATAATAGATTAGATGTGTTTTGTGTGCAGATTCATTCGTCTATGTTACAATTCTTTGAAGGATACCAAAGTGTTGGGAGAAACATTGTGTAGCCAAAAGGGTTATGGTGTAATGAAGATGTGTTTACAGTATACAATTTAGCGATGGTTGGGTCCTTCGCATTTTTCTGCTGTTGCAGTACACCAAGGATATCCTATGATTCTTCTCAGCTTGCAATTCCTCTCTCTTTCTTCAGTGAAATCAAAGAGTCAAGGATTTGTGAATCCTCTTGTTGTGCCTTAAGATGGATTACTACTACAATAACTTCTGGCTCCTCTATCTTCTGCCTCATTATCATGCTAAGACTGATCCTACAAAAAGGGAGACAACATTAGAGATGAAGTGCATAAGATCAAAGTCTAATCTAGACATATAGTCAATCCACAAGATGAAAACTTCAGCCATTAACAATCAAATAAGTTTCAGTGTGAAGATAGAAGGTGACATAAAAGAAGAATCTTTCTAACCTATCCTTGACGCTTCTACAAAGCTCCATTAATTCGAGCTGTGCAGCACTATTTGCCACACATCCATCAGTGATTCTATATAGATAGACCATTGGTGTGCCTCCAATCATCAATGATCAAAATAAAAACTACAGAAATTTAACAATCTATTACTTAATCAGAATATGACTAATCTTTCTATAAGAAAATTTGTGTGTTTTGCCCAATAAAGTTAAACTTTTGGATTAAGAAAACAACTGGATTCAGTAAAATCAAATAGCAAAAAAAGATGTGAAATTGAATTAACAAACTGATTTTAATTAGGTTATGGCAAAGAGAAAGTTTATTCAGCATAGAGATGTCGATCGTCGAGTCCAATCCCATCGCCAAAAGATCTGTTCAGTCAGGGATGGTACAAACTGACCGTACCGCAAGAGTGGAGGTGGGAGTTGGCGAGCTCTAAACTATTATCGGAAGCATTGATCTCATTGATCTCCATCTATTTTGCTCTTGCTTTTCATTGAAAACAGATTCTCTGGCTGAGTCTGTAAAAACACGACAATCTTTTAGATAAGAACAGCCAAGCACATGTTTAGTTGAGTGGTTAGGTCAAATATGTCGTAAAAGACAAAACTGCCATTAATAAGTCAGTGGCAGAGATTGTAAATATTGGGAAAGACTTAGGGTGAAGTTTTATTTGTACTCCAGTTTTAATAGATTAGATAAACGTACAGATTTTTGGTTGTTATATCTTTTTATTAGTAGATTAGGTTTGGAAATTTAATTAATTATGGGCCTACATGAGGACTTCGAGGACGTGAGTACCATTCATATTCCTCGGAGCAAAAATGTCAGGGCGTACTCACTAGCAAAAGAGGCAAGGAACAAAAGTCTTATTTTTCCCATATAGATCAGACACAGACAGATAGAGGTGCTCCTTGGAGAATCGACTCGTCTGAACACAACTTGGTCTAGTTAAATGGGTAGTTGACAACAAAAATAATAATTATGGGCATTTTTAATAATAGAACAAATTAAATGGGCCATTGAAATAACATTAAAAATTTATGGATTTATGGGCCCATGGTAGCCGCCCCTGTTGCCGTAGTCGAGAGCCAGGACTGGTCGGAGCAAAGAAACTCTTGATAAAATAGTACTTGATATGCATTAGTGTTCACCATTTTGAAAACATGTAGTGATCTTATCTCAAAACTAGATGAGCCGTATATGAAACTTGTGAAAAACAAATATTTTGTTTTTATTGTCGAAACCAAATCTCCCAGTTTCAGTTGGACAGATAGCAATGTCGATATGGAAGGAACTTGTGAATTTTGGAATTTGAATTCGTGTGAACCTGCCTGTGTATGAATGAGAGTGAACCTGTATACTAAATTGCATGACCATGATCACACGTAAAATCTGGTTCCAAACATACATCAAATGAACCTCTCCAAAAGAATAGAATCCCATGATCCACTTAACCAAGGCTAACAACAAATAGATCACATTGGACCCGAGAACAACATCCTCCTGCCACATACCTATAATACGAGAGTCCCGTTGGAGTTTTACATGCAGCTCCAAATTGATCATTGTAAACATCATGACATAACCCAAGTGTGAATAGAACGATAGGAAATAATTTCCACTGCAAAGTTGTTAACGTTGATTCTACTGATCCCTTATCCTCTGATGTTCAAGCTGATTCTTCTGATGTTGATTCTACTGATTCAGAAATTGAGGAAGGGCAGTTCATTGATCATGAAAGAGATTTTCATCTGGTATCAAGGAAGAATTACTCAGGTCCAAAAGGTTCTAGGGGCAGGGGCCCCAAACTCAACTAATTTTATGTCGACAGACATTTTTTGCTGGAACGTGCGCGGACTCAATAAATATAGCCACCGCAGCGGTTTCCGGAAATGGTTTAGGAATAATAATCCTTTTTTTGGCGGCCTCCTTGAAACTCATGTCAAGGAGAATAAGATTTCTAAGTTTGTGAATGAGCTTCTTCCTGGATGGCTCTACGATGATAACTACCAATTTTCACCTTTGGGACGGATTTGGATGCTCTGGCACCCATCCCTTACGGTTAATATTTTGCAAAAATCGTTTCAGATGATTACGGCTGAAGTGTCTTGGCCTTCTAGCCCCTCGGCTGTTACTGTCTCTATAATCTACGCTTCTAACGATGCTACAGAGCGTGTGGCTTTATGGAAGGAGCTGACTGATCTGGACTTTACTCTCGGTCTTCATAGTAAGCCTTGGCTCCTTCTCGGTGACTTCAATCAGACGCGTGACCCAAATGAGCACTCAAGCCCTCCGTCTCTGAATTCTGACCTGCGCATGAGGGAATTCAATCAGTGCCTTACGGATACAAACCTGGTGGACCTGAATTTCAGAGGCACTACTTACACTTGGTGGAATAAGCGAAAAAGTGCACCAGTGGCAAAAAAACTGGATCGATCTCTTGTCAATGATCATTGGTATTTCTATTTCCCTGACTCTGTTGCAAATTTTGGTTGTCCGGATTTCTCGGATCACTCCGTCATCTCTATCACCATTGATCCTTCAAGAGTTCAGTCTAAGAAACCTTTCAAGTTCTATAACTTCTTGACGCAAAGCCACGGCTTCTTTGACCTTATCGCTAGCCACTGGTTTTCCTTCAACATTGTCGGGTCAGCGATGTACAGGGTTTCTCGCAAACTTAAACTCTTAAAGCAGGCCATTAGAAGTTTCAGCAAACTCAACTACTCAAACATTGAGAAGAGAACTCAAGAAGCACACATTTGCCTCCTAAGAGCTCAACTAGACACTCTGAATTTCCCTACGACTCTAAATGCAAGCTTAGAGTTGTCTACTCAGCGTTTATGGGAAGAATTATCTGCTGCAGAGGAGGCTTTTTTCTTCCAGAGATCCAGAATCAACTGGTCTGCTTTGGGAGACAGGAACACCAGGTTCTTTCACAGATATGCAGCATCGAGGCAATCTAAAAATCATATTCATTATCTCTTCACCGAATCTGGTGTTAGGGTTGAGTCTCAAGCTGATATCCAGGGCTTATGTGTTGATTACTTTTCTGACCTGCTAGGTGGACCTCAATCTTGCTCATTGTTTGTCCAGGATGACTTAAATCTTTTATTTGACTTCAGATGCTCTGCAGACCAGGTTGCCCTCTTCTCAAAAAGATTCTCTCTGTCTGAAATTAAAGAAGCCTTCTTCTCCCTGCCTAAAAATAAGACTTGTGGCCCTGACGGTAACTCTGCGGAGTTCTTCACTTCATCATGGCAAGTAGTAGGTGCTGAAGTCTCAGAGGCGGTCTTGGAGTTCTTTAAGTCAGGGCAATTGCTTAAGCAATGGAATGCGACCAATTTAGTGCTGATTCCTAAAAAGCCTAATGCTTCTGTCACCACAGACTTCCGACCGATTTCATGCCTTAATACACTTTACAAAGTGGTGTCTAGGTTACTGGCGAAAAGGCTCAAGGAGATCCTGCCTCAAGTTATCTCCCAGGCTCAATCTGCTTTCCTACCGGGTCGGCTTCTAGCTGAGAATGTTCTCCTTGCCACTGATCTTGTAAATGGATATAACTCGGCTGCTTCTTCTCCTAAAGGAATGTTAAAAGTTGACTTGAGGAAGGCTTTTGATTCAGTAAGATGGGATTTTATCTTAGCAACCCTGCGAGCCATTGGTATCCCAGAGTTTTTCATTAACCTCATATCTAAGTGCTTGTCTACAGCCTCGTTCTCTGTCTCAGTTAATGGATCAACTAGTGGGTTCTTTAGAAGTACCAAGGGGATTCGACAAGGAGATCCTCTATCTCCATATCTCTTTGTTTTAGCGATGGAGTGTTTTACTCGTCTACTGACTTCTCGGTTTAACTCTGGTGTTATCAGATACCATCCTAGAACTCAACAGCTTGGCATCTCTCATCTTATGTTTGCAGATGACGTAATGATTTTTTTCGACGGAAGTGCAGATAGCCTCCACGGTATCGCTGAGTGTCTGGAAGATTTTGCATCATGGTCAGGCCTTCATATGAATGCTCAGAAAACAGAACTCTACACGTCGGGCCTGAACCAAGCTGAAACCAGTGATGTAGCTAATTATGGATTTCCATCTGGAGTTTTTCCTATCCGCTATCTTGGGCTCCCTCTAAAGAATAATAAACTCAAGATCTCAGAATATGCACCTTTGATCAACAAGATTGCCGGGATTTTTCAAGCATGGTCAGTCAAGACGCTTTCATTCGCCGGTAGACTTCAACTCTTGAAAACTGTCATCTTCAGCACAGCAATTTCTGGCTCTCTTCTTTTATACTTCCAAAAGGTTGTATCAGGGCAATTGAGGCGCTTTGTAATCGATTCTTGTGGTCTGGAAATATGGAAAAGAAAGGTCTTGCTAAAGTAGCCTGGAACAATGTATGTTTACCAGAACATGAAGGTGGTTTAGGCCTCAGAAATCTTAATATTTGGAATCAGGTCTTGTGTCTTCGTTACATATGGATTCTATTGTCGAAGAAAGAGTCTCTATGGGCTAGCTGGCACTGGGAGTATCACTTAAAAAATGTCAACTTCTGGGCAGCTTCAGCAGGGCCACAAGACTCCTGGACATGGAAAAATCTGTTAAAGCTTCGTCCTCTTGCAATGAGATTCTGCAAGACTAAGCTAGGAAATGGAACTTCTACCAGCTTCTGGTATGACCAGTGGTCGCCATTTGGTCCGTTGATCAACTACATTGGCTCTGATGGACCTCGGAGACTGCGCCTCCCACTGGAATCTACCGTCCATGATGCCACAAATGAAAATGGTTGGTCTCTGCCACACCCCAGATCTCAGCGCGAGGTAAATCTCAACATGCACCTTACTACTATCTCTACTCCTCTATCCAATAATGAGGATTCGGTGGAATGGTGGGTTGATAACTCACCCATAAATGGTTTTCACACCTCTATACTCTGGAATGCTGTTAGACCGAGACAGGACGTGAAAGATTGGATAAATATAGTCTGGTACAAGGGTGCTATCCCAAAACACGCTTTTAATATGTGGGTGGCAAACGCTGATAGATTGCCCACAAAATCAAGACTGCTGTCTTGGGGTATGCAAATAAATCCTCTGTGTACTTTCTGCTCAAAAGAAAATGAAACCAGAGATCACTTATTGTTGGGTTGTGAGTACAGCAAGGATGTTTGGCAAGATGTCTTCCAAAGATGTGCGCCACCACTTTCTCAAATTCTAACCTGGAGTGAGCTTCTAGGCTGGATGCGATCTCAGGCTCCTAAGCCATTATCAATCCTTCGTCGAATGGCTTCTCAGGCTACAGTGTATCATCTCTGGAAACAAAGAAATAATTTGATCCACAATCGAAATTCCATTCCTGCTCCCACTCTGTTTCTGCAAACAGGAAACATTTTTCTCCTTTAATGTCCATTTGGTTGAGATGAACCTTCTTTGCTTCTCCAGCCAATGTTTTGTTTCACCTTGTTTTTTCTTGTTTTTGCCCGGGTGAAGCAGCCCGAAGGTTATGCTTTTGTAAAACCTTTTAATCATCTAATGATATTTACAATTTAGCAAAAAAAAAAAAGTTGTTAACGTTTTGAAGAAATAAAATATCTGTGTGAACCCATAGTGGACACGTAAACATAGACTCCTTGCGATGAACGACAACATAGACCATGAAATATCCCACTAAAGGCTCAAGAGGCGGAGAAAACATAACAGAAGGAGAATGTCGGGCTTTGGCACGCTTCAAGTCGAGAAAGTAGGATAGAATATCACCAGAGATCACATCCATAAAAATTATATACCACACCGCTCTAAATGTGTATATCATGACGCCCTCTCGAATATTTGCAAAAGTGGTAGCACCAAGGACATTTACCACAATACCATACATGAGTAGAGCATTCACAAATCTTGTTAGTACGTGCATTAGAATATAACCTGGTAGCACTCAAAGATTAGGGAGAACATGAATCATATCCATCATTACCAACATTATAAGTTTCTCATGCCACATATCTTCTAGACCCCATGGTGTGTTCTTCACAGTCCCCTTTCTCCGTTTATAAACATTTGATAATGGCACATCTTGTAATGAAAAGGAATGATAGAACATCATATAAGCTAAGTCTCAGCAATACATCAGCGAGAAAATCCGTCATGACATGCAAAAAAACCCAAGGTGTGATGAAACACGAGTTAAGCCACACATGTTGTACGTCCCCAAAAACAGGAAAGTCTTCTTCTGTTACCCATCAATAGCACCTAACGTCTCCATTTCTTTGATTAGGTGAACTGAGGGCTGAATGACAGCAAAATCTCATTGATTTTGCCAACTTTGTTGGTGCTGCTGTTAATCTTTTTAATGATAGTTACATCGTTACCATGCATTGTACGAGAGAGACATTTACTATGCAACTTTTAACCATTCATCTTTCCGTATGGTCTGTCCTTATCTTCGATAATGGATATGATAACGAAAATGTGTTCCTTCCATAAATATATGAAAACGTGAGCATAAGACACACTATGTAGTATACACTTCACCACCATTACTTGACCCAATGTACACGAAGACACGCCTCTGCAAGCAAACTTTGGCAACCAATGCACAACGATAATGGCACAAAGCAGGTTACTTGACTTGAAAGAAAACTCAACCCCAGAAATAGCTTCCATAAATGATTTTTTGGCACACAATTGTAGTTGCAACAGAAGTCTGAATTCCTGCTCAGAAGGGCCATAGTTTAAACCGTATTTTATCGTAATAGTATCAAATGAAAACATTGTCGGGAACACTTGAATAAAATTCATGAAGAACCCAATAGCACATAGTGGCATAAACTTTGTTTCCCCTTTTTCATTAAACATAAAGGCCATGAGTGAATCACACTGAGTCCTCACAAAGGTAACAGCAATGGCACACCGGAAACTACATGATTTTGCTAGAAGCCTCACCAATGATACCTCAAAAGGCAAGAGCAGCATCCAAGCGACACCAAAATTGTATTTTAGCACATCATCATTAGACACAAGTAGTCGTTGGTGATGAGAAATCGAGGCTTCTAACTTGACTTCAAAAATGACGAAGTCTTTGAAAGTAGTTTTGAGGACTCATACAAGTTTCAATTCAAAAGGTGTTATTGACCAAGGGAAGTTGACTCAAATATTATAGAAATTAGGACTTATTACCAGAAACTTACAAAACTTTTTTTTATTACTGGAATATTTTCAATACCCATCTTGCCCTTTTATTACGTTATGACAAAAAACATATTTACAAGAATGTCATTACTTTTTAGTGCCACGTAAGCAAAAAACCGGCGCCACGTAGGAAATCGCGAAAGTGCGTTAATGAACTCAGCCGTAAAGCACTTGACGGCTGAGTAATTGTTACGTTGCGGCTGAGCTAAGCAATGCGGCTGATTTACACACATAAATCAGCCACCAGTACCGTTGAGTTATGAGATATGGGCTGACTTATGAGATATGGGATGACTTACTAACATAAGTCAGCTGTTAGTGACGGTTGATTTATTGAAATCTGGCTGATTTATGAAATAACGGATGAGTTACGGAACAAGTTACGGCTGAGTTACGGAACAAGTTACGGCTGAGTTATGTTTAACCTGCTGATTAAATGATCATCGAGTGGCTGAGTATAATGTTCACGGCTGACATATGGGAGGTATTTATGGCTGAGTTACGTTAAATCAACCGCAATTAGGCTTGGTTAACAGTAAACTCAGCTTCATTACGGTTGACTTATTAGCGAAAGATTAACTACTAGAAAAACATTCATTTGACGGCTGATTTATTTGACGATAAGGTTGACTAAATATTTTTCCAGACTAATTACGGCTGATTTATTAATGGGATTAATTACTGAAATAGTATTCACGTTGCGGTTGACTTACGTTGTACTTGATGGTTGATTTATTTAGGCTGAGTTATGTGTTCATTTGGCGGCTGACTTACTGATTTTCCTTGTCATCAGATCTGATTTTCCATGTCATCAGTTCTTATTTTCCATGTTATCACTAACGTACAAGAGTTCACTTTAGGGTTTATGTTACAGCCGTCATAGCTTCTTCTTCATCTTGTTCATCTTTCTTCTTCATTTTTGTTCTTTCGGCAAGATCTGATGGATCCAGTAAGTATTGTTTCCAGAAAATGGGTTAAAAACAGACATGTATTCAATGCCAAAAAAAAGAAGGTGTAGAGTTTTGCATATAGATGAGGAAACAACACACGATGAACTCAGAAAGTCAGTACTCGATGATTACAGATTGAATGAGTAGAGGCATCAGATTCAGCTGAGCTACATGTTCTCAAATAAAGCTTTGAAAACAATGGTGTATGATACTCCACCAGCTTACGTCTCCAATACTTGACAGTTGAAACGTTTTCTAAGCCTAAGGAAAATCAAACGGTTACGTCTCTGTGTGGAGATTATGGAGAAAAAAGATAGCCAAATTAGTCTGAATGACGAATCAAAAGAGAAGAGGAAAAGGTTATTTCGCTTAGACTCAGAAGTAGAAGAATTTGAAACTAGATACGAAGCTTACGGTGGGGATTATGATGGTTCAGTTTGGAGGAGAAATACGACGACAATGACAGTGATTGCTCAAGTAAAGTGGAAGGAGAAAAAGACAAAGTGGGCGGAGAAGATGAAGTAGGCGAAGAAGATGATGAATTTGAAAGCCGATTTGATATGTTAAATGACTCGGATGGTGCATCATTTGAAGATGATAACTTTGGTTCATACGGTGAGTCTCCAATGGAAGACGAAGATTCACCGACGCTACCTCCTAAGAAGAGATATCATAATATGTCGATGAATGGTCCTAAAGAGAATCCGGAGGTTGTAAGGTTGGAGTTGTCTTTGCTAGACCTTGCGGTAGGGCAACGATACGAGAGTAAAGACGATTTGGAGAGAAGACTAAAACTTCTTACGGTGAGGGATCGATTTGATTTTGATGTAGATGTTTCCACACCCAATACACTCATTGTGAAGTGTTTGTTGATGGATGTCTCTAGAGAATTCGTGCATCTACACAAGGGTTTCCCTGAAATTTTATGTTCGTATTTACGATTAAGATCATACATATTCTGTAACTGAGCGTCCTAATCGATCTCGAAAGGCAACACCGGACATTTTAGGAGAGTTGTACAAGGTCTTTCTCGGCGACGTTGGTCCGTCTGTTCGACCTAAGAGTGTCAAAATAGCTATCAATAAGCAGTTTGGTGTAAAGGTAATTATTTTGTTGATGTTGAGTTATTAAAATGATAGACTCAGTTATTAAAATGATATTGATGATTGGGCTGAGTTTTGAAATATTGGGCTAGTTATAAAAAAAAATATAAGGCTGAGTTATTCAAATGACACGACTGAGTTATTGAAAAGATTGGGCTGAGTTCTAAAAATGATACGGCAGTGTTATTAGGTATGTTACGACTGGGTTATATAAATGAGACCACTGACTTATAGGTAGATTAAATATGATTTACTAGTACGTTACGGCTGAGTTATATAACCAATATGGCTAACTTATATTTACGTAACGGTTGAGTTACAAAAACATACTAGCTGACTTATTTGTATCGTTTTCCTAGGGATAGATGGATTATTGGAAATCACATAGGACGCTGAAATTCGCAAGGGAAATCGATGATTGAACACCTGAGAGTGTGTTTGAAAAGTTGTCTTCTTAATTATACACGATAAGAAGGGAAAATTCGGGTAAAATTACGCGTCTTCAAATCGATGAGTTTAGAAGATTCATGTATGTTCCTTGCATTTGGTGCGAGCATTAATGAGTTTTCTTTCATGCGCAAAGTTGTGATTGTCGACAGTACATTTCTTAATGGTATATACAAAGGGACACTTTTCACAGCACTAGGGCAGGATGGTAAATGTCAGATTTTTCCAATAGCCTTCGGCGTGGTTGATACTGAAAATGATGATGAGAATGGTTCTTTACACAACTAAAAGTTTTGATTCCTGATGAAGAGTGTCTTGCGATAATCTTGGATAGGCATAACTTGATGGGGAAAGCAATTGGGACTGTCTATCCGTTGGCTTCTAGAGAAATTTGCACTTACCATTTATACAAGAACATTTTGGGACGGTACGAACGAAAAGATGTATTTCGTTTGGTGAAAAAAACGGCAAGATGTTTTAGGATTTCTGAATTTACTATGATTTTTGAGGAGATTGAAGCGCTTAATCCTGAAATTCATGGCTACCACCAAAGAGTTGATGTCTCAATGTGGGCGCGTGTTCATTTCCCAGGAGAAAGGTACAATTTGATGACTACAAACATATAGCGGAATTAATGAACAGAGTACTGTCAAATTCTAGAAGTCTTCACATTGTTCGACTATTAGAATCAATACGGATAATGATGACTAGATGGTTTGCGGAACGGAGAGAGGATGCTAGATTGCAACACACCACGCTTTCGCGTGGTGTCGAGAAACTACTACATGTAAGTCAGACGTAATAGTTCATAACTCAGCCTTTATATTCCATAACTCAGCCTTTATATTTCATAAGTCACCCGTAATAGTTCATAAGTCAGCCTTCATATTTTATAACTCAGCCATAACAGTTAAAAACTCAGCCTTAATATTTCATAAGTCAGCCGTACACAATTCATAAGTCAGCCTTCATATTTCATAACTCAACCATAATATTTCATAACTCAGTCTTTATATTTTATAACTCAGCCGTAACGTTTTATTATTCTATATTTATAATAGGGTCGTGTTACTGATGTCAGATGGTTAACAGTACAGCGGATTGATGCTTATCACACTGAGGTTACATACGGATCTTCTGGGGAGTCTTTGCATGTTGTGAACTTAGAAGGGAGAAAGTGCACATGTCGGCGTTTCGAACATGAGAAATTACCATGTGTGCATGCAATCGCAGTTATCGAGTACATGAATGTTTGTCGTATATCCTTGTGCACTCCTTACTATAACATCGCTTATTTGGTGAACACATACGCTGAGTCGGTCATGCCGGTTGATTCAGCGCTTGAAGTTCCACAAAACGTGGCTAACCTACCGTTCTTGCCCCCGGTAATTCATCAACAACCAGGAAAACCTAAAAAAATAGGATGATATTTGCTTTAGAAATTGCACTTGAGAACAAACGTCCTAGGAAAGAACCCACATGTTCTTGATGTAGGTAGAGTGGACATAATGCAAGAAGTTGTCTGATAAGTTATCCGATGTATTTGGAACATTTGTTTTTTGTATTACGACTAAGTTAAGGTTACATTATGACTGAATTTGATTTAAATTACAGATGATTTTTGGATAATATTAAAAGACGAAACGTCGTGAGATAAAATTTCGGCCCAAAAACGGCTGAGTTATTAAATATTCATAGATGAGTTATCGAAACTATAGTTATAAATAATACTAAACGGCTGAGTTATTAGGTACGTAATGGCTGAGTTATTGGGTACGTAATGGATGAGTTATTGGGTACGTAACGGCTGAGTTATGAAATACGTAACGACTAAGTTATTGGGTACGCTACTGCTGAATTATTAGAAGTAAAGTTATAAATTAAAATTGACGGCTGAGTTATTGGGTACGGTACGGCTGAGTTATGAAATATAATTTAAAAAATACACTTAATGACTATGTTAATAAGTAATAGTAGCAAAATACAACGGAGACATCTCCTCTCATGCCCCCAAATCTCATATGCAAAATCTGATATGGGTTCCGAAAATCCCTTATGCCCCTTTTTCATTAACCCAATGCGAGAAGACGAAATTGCCCTTACCTATTTTTGAAAAAAATTGATTTAAATCGATTGGGTTGGGTTGGTTGAGGGGAACCGAGGTTGGTTCGGATTGAGGAGTTAATGGTTTTGGTTTCTATTTCGGTTCACGGTTTGTGATTCAATTGACTCAATTCAATCCAATTGAGCTAGCTGAGTCATCTCCTCTCTTCACTCGTCGAAGCTCCTCCCTTCCCTCCTCTCGATCCCTCCTCCTCCCTCAGCTCAGAGCTTCCACTCTTCCCGACTCTGCTGTCTACGACGATTCCGGCCAGCATTCCTTCGAGGTAGGTGGAGATGCCTCCGTTAGTTCTTATCTTATCTCCTCCCGGATTGATGTACATTGGATAGAAATAATTTGATAGTTGTAACAATAGATGATGAATTTGATGATTTGGTGCAATAAGCATTGTTTATGGGTCGATTTGTAAATGAAATTGGTATACAATGGAAGTATTTGGTTGAATGCATCAAATTAAATTGTGAGTAGGGTTGCAGAGAGAGTTCTCAATCGTACCCGAATATTGTGGTATACTGTGTAAAACTTAGTATGACTAGTAGAACTGAATATTGTAGTATACTGTGCAAAACTCAGTAAAACTAGTAAAACTGATAATTGTAGTATACTAGATAGGTTAAAGTTAGTATATCTGAAGATACTCGGTAGAACTGAGATCAACTGGGCTTTATTCTGTTGTTTTATGCAGGATACAATGAGGAAACACGTGAGCGTACATTTGAAATTCAAAGATCGCTTATATAGTGTAACCTTTAAGAAAGAAGTGGAGGATATAAGTATGGCAATGATGGAAGAAAGGTTGTATAAAAAGCTTCAATTGGATGAAAGTAAAGTGAAGCTGTAATTGGGATATAGACCGTTGGTGGTTGATTGTGAAGGACAGTTAACTATTAATGATGATGAGGATTTGTTTGTTTACTTAACATCCGTTGATAGAGAGAACCGAACATGTCTTTTGTTAGTGGAGGAGATAAGTAGATCGGATCAGCTAGAGAAGCGGTCTATAGTAGGCACAAGTTCGTTTGGTATGAACTACGAAATGTTGGAGGGAAATGCTGATGAAATTGAACCTAATGCCATAACTCTGTACGTAGAAAATGGGCAAGCAAATGGTCAGAAAAAGGGGATGGAGGCAGAGAATGGTGATGATGATACAAGAGAAGATGATTTTATGGAGACGGACACCGGTGCTGAGACGGAGACAGCTATGAAGACGGGGACGGAGACAGCTACCGGGACGGAGACTGCTGCTGGGACGGAAACGGCAGCTGAGAGTGAAACCGCTCCTGAGATGGCAGATAAGTATGTTGAGCAGCCTCCTGTGAAAAAATCAAGTCAGGTTATTAAGACATGGGAAGATGGCTTGTTTCTGAGTAAGCTTCAGGAATTTCCAAGCAAGAAATCAATTCAAGAGATTGTGCACAGAGCCGCATATGTTGAATGCTTTCGTTATGTTACAAAAAAGTCGGATCGCAAACGATTGGTGCTAAAATGTTGTGTAGGAAGCTGTAAATGGGGTTTGAGAGCTGCAAAGATTAGAAATACTGAAATGTTTTCCATTAGGAGGTACACGGGTGTGCATACATGTTGTCGGATAAGTCAAAGCGGTTGCAGCAAGAGCAAGAGGAGAGGCTCAGCAGCATTAGTTGCTACCTATTTGAATGAGCGATATCCTGGAAAAGTGAGAACTCCTGTTCCGAAAGATATCGTCGAGGTGCTAAAGTTGGATTTTGGGCTGACAATATCCTACTCCACAGCATTGAGAGGGAAAAATCTAGCTATATCTCATTTGCGTGGTAATTCAGAAGACTGCTACAGGATGCTTCCTAGCTACTTGTACATGTTAGAGCAAGTCAATCCAGAAACAAAAACAAGTTCGAAGTTGGATGAGGCAGGTAAGTTCGAGTACTTGTTCATTGCGTTGGGAGCATGTATTGAAGGGTTTGCGGTCATGAGGAAAGTGATAGTTGTCGACGCCACATTTTTTAAGAACTGGTATGGCGGTGTACTAGTATTTGCTAAAGCTCAAGACCCCAATCTTCACCATTATCCCCTCGCTATTGCTGTACTCGACGGTGAGAATAAAGCTAGTTGGAAATGGTTTTTCGAGATGCTCAAAACTGTTATCCCGGACTCTTCTGAATTGGTTTTAATGAGCGATAGAAACCCAAGCCTCATCATGGCTGTAGCTAATGTGTTTCCACAAGCTCACCATGGGCATTGTATATGGCATCTGGCCCAGAATGTAAGAGCTCATGCTTGTAACACCAACAAAGCCGTAGTCGGATGGAGATTTATGGAGTTAGCTAGATGTTACACGAGGGCAGAATTTGATTCTACTTATGCAACTTTTAAGGTGAGATATCCCTCAGCGTACAAGTATGTGGAGGAGCAGACTGAGAAAGACACTTGGGCAAGGGTTTTTTTCCACGTGACCAATACAACTTGGACACTAGCAATAGTGTGGAGTCCATGAACAGCACGTTTAAGGACGCAAGGAGGTATGCGTTAATACCACTATTGGATACAGTCATCAAACAATTCTCCGAGTGGTTTAACGAACATCGGAAGGACGCTGTCTCTGGATCGATGGATACCAAACTGGTTCCTCTTGTTGAGAACCACTTGCACGACCTATGGGCCAAAGCTGATAAAACACCGATGCGTGAGCTAAATAGTTATGAGCATGAGTTCGAGGTAACGGACAAGGAAGATGGGAAGATCTATTTGGTGAACCTGAGAGCGAAGAGTTATAATTGCAAGGTGTATGATTATGAAAAGTATCCTTGTATACATGGTCTTGCTGCTTACTTGTATTTGCTTGACGTTGATGATGGTCTTGACCATCGACGTGGTGAGAATATAGAGTATCACGAGTTGTGCTCAAAATATTACTGGGCAGAACTTTGGGCACTGGCTTATTACAAGACCATTTATTCTGTCCCGCACATGTGTGATTGGAACGTACCGGATTACATCAGAGAGATTCAGGTGATGCCTCCAGAACGTCTGAAGAAAAAAGGGAGGAAAACTGATAAGAGGAAGCCATCAGCAAGAGAACGACGTAAAAGGACACAAAACAAAAGGCGAGCACAGCAGAACTACGGTTTCACTTGGTTGTTGTTTGGAAGGCAAAGTAATCCAACTGAATGAGACAACATCTTTGGTTTCGATTTTACTTATGCTGAACTTTTGTATTAAACCTCATGTACAACTATGGAAAACTGCGGCTTGCTAGTATGTTATATTTTATTTTAACTAATGTGATTTAACTTAGATCCATCGATTGACCAGAATTAAACTTGTGATATAACTCATATTCTTGCTGAAATTTGATCTGTAAAAATTAAAGAAATATGTGAAAACAAAAAATAACTTTTACATCTAATAACTCATTATTTCAAAGTTTCTCTTATACATTTCATTGTCTTTCTAAGAGCACTTTCTTATTAAGAACAAATTAGAAAGGGACATTCCACGTCGACGTGATTTCTAACAATGTATTGCACTAATCACCAATGAAACACATTGTAATCGCGAAAAATCACTAGTAAAACTACTTTAACAGATTAAAACTATAAGTAACACTAAAAATTTTTAAAATCACGGAAAGTAGAACTATGAAGAACATTGGTAATACTACAAACTTCTGTAAAACTAAGTGCAATATTTTGGAGGCAAAATTTACCGCCTAAACGAAAATATCCAAAATATTTCTGCTTTTTTGGTCAAAAAGCAGATTCCCTCTGCAGACCTGGCGACCCGTGAACTCTCTCTCTCTCTCATTCATTCGATTGTCTCTCTCTCTCTCTCATTCATTCCATTGTCTCTCTCTCTCTCAATACCCTATCCTCTTCTCTTCTTAAATCTCTCTCTCATACCTCTCCTCCTCTTCATACTTCTCTCGACTCTCTCAAATCATTCTATCTTCTTCATTTCTCTTCCCTAAACTGCCTCAACTGATACCTTCCCTTTGGTATCATGACTCATCCGTACGAGGAGATGAAGGATATGAAAAGGCTGAAGAAATATTACGACATGGTAGGGTTCGTTACCGATGCACAGTATGGAATTCCAACCCGATGCCCATGTGGGGCCGAAATCAAGCAGGATGTTGTTTTGAAGGCAAAGTATCCTTCAGATTTCGACACCTTACATGGGAGAAGGTACTTCACCTGCAAGTCGTACGAGGTAATACTGGGTGAAACTGTGTTATACTGAGTGAAACTATGTTGAGTAATACTGGGTGAAACCGTGTTATATTGAGTGAAACTATGTTGAGTAATACTGGGTGAAACTGTGTTATACTGAGTGAAACTATGTTGAACGTGCAGGACGATGGGCTGCACTTTCGTCAGCCATGGGCATTCGGTGTTGAGCAAGAAGTCGAGAAGTTAAGGAGGGAGGTGAATGATATGGCTGAAGAGATTGCAAAGCTTAAGAGGCTTCTTAAGCTTGAATGAGATGGCTCTGTGTGATTGTCTTTGTTTCCAATAATAACACATGTCTCTGTCTGTCTACTTGTGTCAAAAACTTATGTCCTATGTTATGTCTTTCTTTGGTAAACTCTCTGTGTACTTCATGCTATGTAATGCTATGTCATGTGTTAAATTAAATTAAGTACTTTGAATGTGTCTAAGCTTATGTGCTATGTTATATTAGTCTCTACAAATGGAGTAATGGTGATGAATGATTCGAGTCATCAACAGATGTGAATGTGTCTAAACCTGTCATAGACCAAACTTATCACTAAGTACAAATATTGGGAGTTCCTAAATCAACAGAATTAACAGGACCCACACACACCCCATTCGCAGGCCCAATACCACACATCCATCTCTCTTTAAATATCCTCCTCGTTTTCTCCTCTTGTCTCAATCACTTCTTCAAGAGAATTAGGGTTCATCCTTACGAAAATGCAGACCGGTGAGAATTGTCTCACTTCTCGATCCAGGAGAAACAGACACACCATCGATGGTATTCCATCACATTGTTGGTGTGGAAACGTCGTGTCTGTCTTTGTTTCGAAGACTAGAAGAAATCCCTTTCGAAGGTTCTATCGTTGTGAAGTAGCAATCATGGTATGTCTAGGAAATAGATAAATTTGCATGTTTTAGTTTCATTGCTTGACTATTTTTGTTGCAGGGGTGAAGCTCATCTCTTCAAGTGGGTTGACGAAGCCTTGGCTGAGGAGGTTTCGCTGGTTGAAGAAGTTGTTCATGCCTTGGCTGTGGAGGTTTCGGTGGTTGAAGCAAGACAAAGCAGTGTTGAAGAAAATGTAGAAGCTTTAGCTGAGGACGTTTCGGTGGTTAATGCAGAGATTCATGAAAAAGAACAATGAGAACAATGGATGTCTAGGGGGTATTACATGGCTTTGTTATAAGTTTTGGTAATTGTCGAGGTTAATTTCTTATGTTCTCTGCTATAACATGGCTTTGCAATGTGTTGTCCTCTTGTAAAATGGTACTCTTATGTTGTCTCTACCTAGTTTTCAAGACAATTATCGAACATATCCTTGCTAATTTAGTCATTACCAAGTTAACAATCCACAAGAAAAATAACAAAACCAACAAAACACACATAATTTATCTACTTCTCAAAAACAAACACACAAACACAAACACCTAAGTTGTCATCACCCACAAAACAAAGTCCGAGTAACACAAGTTCTTCACTTCTTTCTTTGTTTCTGCTTCTCTGCTCCAGTGACAAACGCCTCTAGCGGGGCCAATCTACAACCCAATTGGTCCACCTTCTTGTCAACTTTCTTGATTAATGCCATCATTTTCTTCATACTCTTCATAACATCATCTAATCGAATCGATTGATGAGCTACCTCCCCAACTTCCTCCACTCCAGTATCTTCAATATCTTCCTCTTTTTCTTCTCGCGCAGCAACATCTTCGTCGTACATGTCCTTGAAAAAGACTCATAACCCTTGCTCGAAACGCTTATGCCAGCTATCGACTGCTAGATCATCATCATCAACATCGTCTTCATCTTCCATAATATCATCCAACAGACATTCTTCTTTGTAAGATTTGGTGGGGATGATGCTGTGAATTTCCTGTAAAATAATAAAGTATCAAAGTTTTATCTAAGTTATATGATAGTTCTACCATTATTTTACCACGGTTCTACTGAAAATACAACTGACAGTCTCTTCACCAAGTTCCTTGTTTAGGAGTGAAAGTGAAAATCCTTTCATTCCATTCCGTTTGAATGAGTACCTACACATCTTGGGACATCCCTCATCAGCTCCATCAACAGGTTCTCTAAACAGATCTCTCAATTTCGGAATTGCCTCGTATGGAAGAACCTACAAACACACATAATTTTGTAATACCATCATTAGTCAAGCAACAATATTCATAATGTTCATTCCTAAAAAATGTAACATTCTTGTTGATCTCAGTTCTACCGAGTTATCTTCACTTGTACTAACTTTTACCTATCTAGTATACTACAATTATCAGTTCTACTAGTTTTACTGAGTTTTACACAGTATACTACAATATTTAGTTATACTAGTTATACTAAGTTTTACTCAGACCCAAGCCATCTTTTTCTTCTCTTACTTACCTCGAGTGGAACACAAAATCCGGGTAGAGGCCATAATGTATTCTCTTTCACCACCCCTCCAAAATGCTCCATTGTATGAGAGATCTCCTTCAACATGTAAAAATAGGAGTATCTACCCCATGGAAAGGTCTTGCAGAATTCAAGGTCATCTACCGCTCTTTGGAAAAATTCCAATACATTTTTGGCACCTACTCCAACCTTTGTTTGCGCGCAAACAACACTTCCCAAGAAGAATAGAACCGCCATCCTCAATCTGTCTCGATGTGGTCCCATGTTCACCAGCTTCTCTTTCACATCCTCCAACCTTATTGGTTCATCATCCTTGAAATGACGGTTCACAAACTTTGTCCCACCACGCTCCTTGTAGTCTAGTGGATAGTTGCGACAGTTAAATCCTGAGATCAATGCGTGTTCCCTCAGCCCATAACGGATGGGAACACCATTGACAATGAACCAAACTTCTCTCCGCTTATTGCTTCCGGCTGTCCTCACCAAAAACATCCACATTCCTTGATTCTTGTGGTTCTTCTCTCTTCTCATGTGAAAAATGTGTTTGAACTGCGGATGCTTCGTGAACCAGCTCATCTCCACGTTGGTAAGATTTGGTTTCAGATTTCCTAGCGTCTTAAGCGCGTCTTCTATCATACAACTTGTCCCAAGTTTCAATTTTTCTTGTACTCGGATGGAGCAAAGAACATTCCTAATGGTTTGATTGCCTCAATTTCCTGCAAATTAAATTCACTTTTAAATATTTATACCAAAGATTTAATAGTTTTACAGAAAAATCTTACTTAGTTTTCTTAGTATTACTTAATATTCTATAGTTATACCAAAGTTACTCAATCTACTATTGTTCCTTTGTTACCTCTCCATGCTCTGATCCTGCTGAATTGCGGTTTTCCCCACTCCCTTCTCCTTCTTCCGCCACATTATTATCTATTTCCACAACTCTTGATTCCTCTACGTTGTTTGCTACGTCCTTCTCTCTTACATCTTCCTCTGATTCGCCTTCTTCTTCCTCTGATTCGCCTTCTTCTTCTTCTTCTTCTCCTTCTCCTTCTTCTTCAACTTCTTCTTCATCTCCTTCTCCTTCACCATCTACATTCTCTTTTTCAGAGGAAGCCTCTCCATCCTTGTCAGCAGACCATGTCTCCTTCCCTTCGTTATCTTCATTTTACAATGTCGCCTCAGAGGACTTCTCATTATCGTCCTCCCCCACCTCCGCAGATTGATGACCTTCAACCCCCACCGCAGCATTCACAAGAACATTTATCCTCTCTGTCGACTCCATTGTTGTTGCGGTGTCTCTCTCCGTGGTGTCTCTCTCCGTAGCCGCCTCTGTGGTCGTCGTCGTCGCCGTCACATGCTCCGGAGCCATCGATGAGGGCGGAGAGGCCGACATTACAAACTTCCCCCTCTTCACGGATTTCGCCTTCGCTCCCCCTTTTTTCTCCGATGGTGGTTTGTGTTTCCTTTTAGCCCCTCCCCTTGTTTCCACCATAGCTTTAGATTGAGATGAGATGAAAGGATTCGATTCGAGTGAGTGAGATTTGAGAGAGAATCGAGGGTTTTTTCTCTTTTGATTGAAAGAAGGATTTGGGAATTATTGGGGAGAACTAGGGTTTATTATACTGAAATTGGTTAAGGAGGTTTGCAAAAATCGATGTTTTGGTTAGAATGGTTAGAATGGTTAGAATCGGTTAATTTGGTTTGTCCAAATTTGCGGGTCGGGTCGGATGGGTTGGATAGTATCCAGGTTCATAATGTAATTATGTTGAATATGCAAAGTATTCTCGTCTTTTACTCATTTTTTCAAATAAATAAAATTGTTTTATTTTCATTATAATTGCAGGGGACTATAGCGATTACACGATGAGATTTGGGAGCATGAGAGGAGATGCCTCAATACAACGACGCATAACCCACAAACCACCATATTCCTCAAACATTGCACCTCACTAATGAATTGGTTTCCTCTCCTCTCGGGTGTCGTCTTCATTCCTTCAAACTCTTTCTCCAATCGATCAAATTTAACGCTAAGCTCCGACAAGTCTTTGTTCATGTCACTTATCTCTAACTTCAGATCTTCAATCTCATATACCAAACACTCATCAGTCCATTTGAATAAATGTCTTTGTTTTCACCAATAAAATCAGACTTCACTACCACAATTATTATTTTTTAAAATGTTAAATAAGAACTAAATATAAACTTAATATATTATTTTGCACAACAATAGTACAATCATCCTGGATTTTCAGTTTTTCTAGATGTATGTATATCAGAAGAACACCACAACAACATTGTCTCGGTATTCCTCTCTCCACATTCCTACGCAGCTGGTTTACGTTTTCTGCAACGTAGGATGAGATTGTGTTAGATGATGAAGACATTTGATTTTAGAACTTTGGCAAATGAAGATAGCTTTAAAAATCACATATTGTCATGCCTGATATTTAAACGACGACGTTTAATATTTTAAAGAAAATGATAAAGAAACACTTATTATCGTCTCGATATTGTAAACGTCTCATGATAAGACATATTCACATGCCTAATTTTGAAACGCGAAAAAATTTCCGTCCAAACACTGAAACGTCGCACCATTACGGCTAAGTTGTGGATTTTTTGTTACAATATTCACTTCATGGCTGAGTCCGTCCATAATTGACGGCTGATTTATGGACTTCATGACGGCTGATTTATGGACTTCATGACGGCTGAGTTAATGGACACATAGCGGCTGAGTTATTGGTTTTTTTGTTATTATACTTACTTGACGGTTGAGTTATGGACTTCCGTGTTACTATATTTACTTGACAGCTGAGTTATTGGTTACTTGACGGCTGAGTTATGGACTTCGTTGTTACTATATTTACTTGATGGCCGAGTTATGGACTTCTTTGTTACTATATTTACTTGACGGCTGAGTTATGGATTTCTTTGTTACTATATTTACTTGACGGCTGAGTTATGTTTATGTTACGGCTGAGTTATGTTTATGTTACGGCTGAGTTATGTTTATGTTACGTCTGCGTTATGACTTCGTTGTTACTATATTTACATGACGGTTGAGTTATTGATTACTTGAGGATTGAGTTATTTCTTACTTGATGGCTGAGTTATTGGTTACTTGACAGCTAAGTTACATTATTAATCATTCTGAAAATTATACAAACAAAACATTTTACATCCATTCAAAACCCAAAATTATGAGGACCAAACTCAATAAACATATCGACTAGGTTAAGCCAAACTTTAGTTATCATCCACGAAGGCTTCTCCCCTCCTTGCGCCCAATATCCTCTTCAACGTGCGCATTGATTTCAAAAAACCATTCTAGCCAACAGATTGAAATGTGTCCACACTGTCAAATTATGTTTCAGATCCTAGTTGTATTTATGCTACAATAAAAACAAAACAAAAATATTACCATTTCTTGTTTTTAAATCTAATTTCTATACATAATATGTGCTTATAACGAGTTTAAGAAACCAGTCTTCCTTAAAATGGTTGGGAATGAAACGGTAAGTCGGCCACTTATGAACCCAAGCCTCTTGAATAATCGTCGGGATCGCCTGCGTTAGACCATGTAACACTTGTTCTATCAAGCAATGAACCCGCACCAGGGTTTAGAACGTAAAAGGTTATCCCAATCCGCAGAGTTTAGTAAGGCGTTGACACTGCTCTGTAATTTTGTTGACCAACCAGGGACAATCGCCATGACGTATGCGGTGATATTTTGTTTTTTCTAAAATGAATGTAATGGGAGAGAGTATGTTTAGATATATATAGGAAGATATAAATAGCCGAATGGTCGCAAGATGAAATTTAAGATATCACCGATTAACATATTCCCACCCAAAATACAAAACGTCTCATTGTAAATAACACTTGACGGCCGAGTTATACTAACTTGACGGCTGACTTATAGAATTTACACTTGACAACTGATTTATTGATAAGTTACGGCTGAGTTATATGATTTAGGGTCTTAGGTATATGGTTTAGGGTTTATGGTTTAGTGTTTAGTGTTTTAGAACTGGGATTTAGATTTTAATGTGTCAACTAAAGAAATATAAGAAAGTATATCCATAAAATAGAAAAAAAATAGATTATTTGATATGAATAAGGTCTCAACTTGTAGACAATTTATAGTTATATGTAACGCTTACTAAGACAACATATATCTCCGAATCAAGTTAGAGTCTGAAATTGTTAATTTAAGATAATACACATGTTCATTTGAATTAAAGTTCACTTGATGTACTTTAATTATAGCTGATTTAAATATTTTACATACTTCAATAACAATTTCTCATTTTTAGGGTAAGTTTGAGGTTTGGTTGAGTTATATAATTGTGATACGGCTGAGTTATTGAAACGTTACGGCTGAGTTATTGAAACTACCACTGTTTTTAAGATAAGTTTGAGGTTTGGCTGAGTTATATAATTATGATAGGACTGAGTTATAAAAACATTACGGCTGAGTTATATAAATATACCACTGATTTTAGGCAAGTTTGAGGGCTGGCTGAGTTATAAAAACGAAACGACAGAGTTATAGAAACAATACGACTGAGTTATAAAAACTCAACATAAATCAAATGCAAATCATAACATAAGTCAAATACAAATCAAACAATAATTACAAATTAAAAAATTTAGTATAACTGGGCCATCAAGTCATATCCTCTTTCATCTTTGATCTTTGATGCCATCTTCACCGGTATACCTTGAATATTTGCATTGTTTATCCCATAAAATGTTACATCAAGCGCTAGACACTCGAGAAACTTCAATGAATACACTCCATAATCACCAACTTGTGCGTTTTCGGGAATGTATTTGTCTCTCCTCCTTCGGATCCCAAACTGCTTCATTTTAAGTGTTCAAAGATTGGTCGAAATTAAATCATTCATCATTGCAAGGATCATTTGTGTAAGCGGCCTAAATGCATTCAGCGTTTTCTGTTCACTTTCCTATGTTATCTATTCAATGATAGGATTGTAGGCATCAATCTTCTCCTTCACAAGATCCACATGAAACGCCACCCAATGATCGCCTCCAGCTTGAATCAATCCGTACAAATGATCCACATCTTGTAGTCACTTCATATGTGTCTGAACATCTTTGGAGATCCTAATGTTTACTAAACCTTCATAGCCAGATTCTTTGAATTTGAACAGTTTTGGTTTGATCTTGAACTGCTTATAATCATGGATCTAAAGTTGAAGGAACCAATTGTCCAAAAAGGCAAAGCGGTCTGACCAGAATGGGCTGTGATCTCGCTTCGACCTTGCGATGAGGACTCTCGAAACCCCAAAAAGTTTCTAAGAAAGAATATCACGTCAATATTATAACCTAGCCGTAACATATACATAACTTAACTGTAACATAAACATAACTCAGCCGCAATATAAACATAACTCAGCCGTAACATAAAAATAACTCAGTCGTAACATAAACATAACACAGCCGTAATGTAAACATAACTCAGTCGTAATGTAAACATAACTTAGCCATAAGATACACTTACATTATCCATAAGCCATCCATAGTTCTTCTTTGGCCAATGCGGTCATTCAGTGAAGAGCACTATGTAACACTCAACTTCTTCATTACCCTCATCAAGAGGAATGTCCCTAAAAATTGAACACAAGTCAGTTTAGGCAAATATTGCTAATAGATAGCTGAACTAATCGTGTAAAGGTCCATACTCGAATTCCTTTAGGAATTGCATAAAATTTTCCACTTTAGCCGGATCAACAGGTGCGAGAGGATCATAGATTGTTGTTGAAGGTTCAAAGTTTTTCCGCATTCATGTCATTTCATTTTCTCTGATGTAAGGAAAAACTCGTGTTGAAGGAGAATCGTCTGGATTCATTGCAGATCCATTTGGAGATAATTTAACACATCTCTCCGAAAAATCCTTAATTCTCGCAGACCTGATCATTTCCCCTTCATCATCATCAGACTACGGCAACAATTCATTTTCTGCCGCGATAATGGCATCAGTCACATTCTCAACCTCACTATCAGTCTGGTTCTTCTTCACGATAGGTATTCTTATTACACCTGCGCGAATCCTCGTTGTCCTTAGAGGAGGGAACTCCTTCTTTAACTCAGACCCCTTTAGCTTCTTTAACTCACCCTCCTTCTTTTTTAACTCAGCCGCTTCTTTCTTCTTTAACTCAGCCTCCTTCTTCTTTAAGTCAACCTGCTTCTTCTTTAAGTCAACCTGCTTCTTCTTTAACTCAACTGCCTCCTTTTTCTTAGCAGCGGCCTCCTTATTTCTTAAATCAGCGTCCTCATTTTTTATCTTAACTTGTTTCTGTTTTGGCTTACCCATGCGTCCTAATGATGGATCCTTAGCTGGAAAAATAGTAATGAAATCAACTGTTGCGACGGCATTAACAAGCTCCTCAACCAAATTATTTTTTCACCTCATTTGCCTTAGCAACATCAACTTCCAAATTCAGTTTAGCCTCCAAACATTTGGCATTCTCCTTAGGAAGCTCCTTAGCCAAAGTCTGTTTCACCATAGGACTATAACAGACTTATGCGGTAAAGATAGGTTGTTGACTTTTGAGATTTTATCATCATTTTGGGCACTTTCTCCTTCCCCTAGAACTCTCAGACGCTCATCCACCGTAGCTTGACTGCATCACCAATGTTCTCCATATTTACCAACTTCCGGGTGAACTCTACAAAGTTGGCATTGTAGGCGGTGAACCGCAAGTCAAAATCCTCAAATCTATCATCAACGACGTCAAATTTTCTAGAAATTTTGTCCAAAGAAGTGATTATGGTCCTCAGAGCAGCATCTTTCCTCACATCTTCCTTATCTTCCTTCCCTACATCAACAGCTTCACCCTCACTATTCTTCATTTCTTTCTGTTTCTTACCTTTCTTCTGCTTCTTTGGGTTGGCTCAGCCTCTGACGAAACTTCATCCTTCATTTTTTTCTTCTTCTCATTCCTCTGCATATCCTAAAAACCTCTAACAAACCAATTTGCATGTATGTCTTTTATCAATTTAACAAGTTGTGGGTCATCTTCTTCATCCTCCCATTTAGAAAACATCTCTTCAACGTCCTCCTTCACAATCATTTTCCTCACACGCACCTACAACAGAAAACATAACTCTGCCATCAAACAAATCATAAATCAGTCGTAAAGTATATTCTAACTCAGCCGTCAAACAAATAATAACTCAGCCGTCAAAGAATTAATAACTCAGCCAACAAATAAATAATAACTCAGCCGTCAAATAAATTAAACTCAGCCATTAAGTAAATCTTAACTCATCCATCAAATAAATCTTACCTGACTATGCTATTTAATCTCCTCAGAGATGACAGTAGCAAAATTTGCACTTGTACGCTTTTCACCCCATCAAAAAAGCGGAATTGCTTTCTCATCAAGCACTCTCCCAAACGCTCTCCAAAGCAAGTCACATATTCATATGCCCATGTCAATAACACATTCTTCAGGCCGCTTATAGTGTATGTTCCTCCTTGTTGATTTAACATCTTAATAGAGTCAACAAGAACTTCAAATGCAGTCCGACCCCATGGATAAGTTATCATGGCTTCATCATCGAATACTTTTTTTGCACTTTCAAATGGAATCCTAGAATTATGATGCAAAGCATAAAGTCCATGGCTTGAAGAAGTAACAACCCTAACCCATTACAATTTTCAAAACTCCAAGGCCAACAGACTTCTAATATTGACTTCATTTCATCTAACTTGGGTCTCAACCCATACGACACATTCAACTCATCCGATAACGTTTTGTATTGGTCAGGTTCAAAACTTTCTGTTGGCAGCGGACCAATGTTTAACCCAGTTATCGCACTGAGTTCGTGAAAGCCAAACCTGATAGGTTGATCAACAACAAGACTCTAAATCTCCTTCTTGTGAACTCGCAGTTGTCTACATAATAGATAGTGTACAGTCCTACCATACCACACGCTTTTGCCATCAGCTATTTCAGCAATTATTCCAACAGGAAACTGCTTCAGGTGTTCCCACACATCACGTCCTATGGCTTCTCTAACTTGAGGGAATTCTCCCATATGGAAATTGTCATTAATATCTTTATTTTTCAGATTAGAAGCCCCTTCATCATAAAGTCGTGGAGGGTAATCACGTGCTTGATCTTCAGAAACATCCATCTTATCTTAAAAGACATATGTAAATCAGCCACAACATAACACATAACTCAGCCGAAATAGAACATTAACTCAGCTACAACATAGCATATAACTCATCCGCAATAGAACAGTAACTCAACCACAACATAACATATAACTCAGCCACAATAGAACATTAACTCAGCCACAACATAACATATAACTCAGTCGCAATAGAACATTAAATCAGCCACAACATAACATATAACCCAGTCACAACATAACATATAACTCAGCCGCAATAGAACATTAACTCAGAAGTTGATTGTTTGTAGTTTTAACTAACTCATACAATAAGAAACTTAAGAGGTTGATTGTTTGTAGTTTTTAAAATGGTTATTGGTTTTTGTTTTTGAAAAACCACTTTATTTGCCAATTAAGATTTTGTCAAAAATAATTCCCTAAAAACTAGGAAAACTAGTTTTTCAAATAACTACCTAGTTCTACACAAAAACCAAAATCTGTATTTTCCTAGCTTTTGGACAACGTTGATTTTTATATTTATCTTTTTCTATTTTTATTTTTTAATCATTTTCCTTTTCTATTTATCTTATGGTTATGTTTTTTCTCCACTCTCAAAAATTCACCTCACCATCATAATAATGAAATAAAATTTGTATACTTCATCAATGTAAAATAAATGATTATACATACAATTTTATCCCAACACTCAGAAATAATTGATCTTATGTTCTCATATTTTATTATGTAAACTTGTACTGATAGTTAAACTATGCAATAAAGTAATAAATGGAAAAAAATTTATTGTGTACCAAAAAATGAAATTCAAAAAAGAAATTATCAGAATGACAAATAATGGATGATTATATTCATGTAATTTTGAACATTGTATTTCATATTTCACTATATAATAAGATTTTAATAAATATCATTTTATATATAAGAAAAAAATATGGTATTTATATATTATAAATAATTTAAAATAAAAATTGAACTGAAAGTTAATATTTTTATTAATTTCTGGAAATTACTCATGAAAATGAATAACCATAAACATATATATGAAAAAAATGATTTAGAAACAAAATTCATCTAATGTATGATCTTACTTTGTTTTACTTATAGATATATTTAATTATTATTAATGATTTTTAGTTATTAAGTTAAATTATTAAAAAAAAAAAAATCCAAAATCTAAAATCTAGAATCTAAAGTCACCATTCAAGTTTTTTCAAAAACTAAAATTTACAGCAAAATCAAAAACCAAAAATTAAAAACCAAAATCTAAAACCTAAAAACCAAAAACCAAAAACCAGAAACCAAAATCTAAAAACTAGCAAAACAATCATCACCTTAATGTCAATCTAAAACAAGTATAATAAAGAAAACCAAAGTTAAATCCGAAAATAAAAATATGATCCACACTGCATCCTCAACCCATACCAATAATAAATAGTTTTTCTTGTTGGGCAGATCAATATTGGTACTTGGGCAGTTCCCTTGAAATTGCTAAATCTTGATATGGAATCACTTGGAGCAACAAGTGACAACTGAGTCTTTTTATCAGTCCAAGGTGAATTAGATCTCTACCATATAACTAGGAGCAACAAGTGGACTTCTCTGCGATGGTCGAGAGGTAGTTTAACCCACACATAAAACCAAGGAAATCTAAAAATGTTTCTAATGCTATGCTAATCGTAATCGTATATGATGTCCCAAGATCCATGCTTTATTCTCTTAATCCATTTGTAGATTTAAGTTTATTTTATGTACACATTTATTTTAATCTTTCATTTACTAATAGTTGTTTTTCATTTGCTTTTATGTTAACCACAAATTATATGTAAGATTTTTGTGAGATTTCAGAATCTTGGTATGGACATTTTATTTAAAATCTTACCGAACTGGAATCAAATGAGATCCAATTTGATTTTGGGTATTTATCAGTTTTAAGTTTTACTATTTGAACCAACCCGAACCTAAAACTATTTGAATCAATGTAAACCGAAAAATTAGTTGTTCCTAAATAGATCCTAAAATCTTTACTCGAAACCTGAAATGCTCAAACGTAGCCAAACGTTGGAAATAGAGTATTTGTTAATTAAAAGGCTCGGTTGCACCAGCCTCAACAATTAATAAATTTAAATCGACTCTTTTTAGTCTTCTAGGCCGGCAGAGTAATATTGGTTTAATTATAAATTCACTATTATACAATTCCAACCAACCGTTAGATTTAATTCATGATAGGCAGGAAAAGAAAGCACGGCACATCATCATATAAAATACGATTCGAAGTTTCTTTATAAACTATGAAGAAATTTGAAACACAATAAACGGTCACACGATGGAAACTCTAAGTTCATTAAGAGCTATCTCAAAGTTGAACAAACTTGGCTAATATGGCCAGATCCAGAATCTTGACGTCAAGATTATCCTCAATCTTAACGATACCATCTGATCCGTCGATTCCGATCAGCTTACCTATAGACCCACGATATTGGCCGCCAACGATTTTCACACGATCATTCTTCCTCGGAGGAACTATCTCCAGTTCGCTAGGGAGGGCCAATATAGTGTCACCTTCACCACTGGACCCGAGAGACACTTTACACGTTCCATCCTAACAAAAGCAGCACATCACAACAATGTCATTCACAAGCATTTCACATGACTGAGTCCTTTTTTCTAAATATAGTAAAACTGGAGTTGGTGAAAGGCAAAAGACTAACCGAGACATCTCGAATGACGCCCACATCGCTGTCTTCTCCAGCCTTGTGTATGTCAACCAAAATATCAGGCATAAACCATGCTTCAGCATCTCCACCTGTGTGCCATCAACAATAAAAGAAATGAAAACTAATACTTCTCGAGTATATAAACTTCTTATGGTCGTACTAAGCACAGAAAAAAAAAACTAAAAATTTATCATTTTAACAAAAGACGTGTACCGATAACAGGAGACATGACATCGAGGCCAGTTCCAGGAGTCATTGGTTGTCCACCAGGAGTTCCAGGTAAGTATGAAGCCGAGCTTGGTGTCATAGGTTGTCCAGGTGTAGATGGAAGGTAAGGACTTGGGGCATTAGCTGCATGACAAGCTATGTGAGAGAAAAGGATGGCCATATAAGAATAGTCTACAATTTTTGAAAAGGATTACATGGATCTTACCATAGGCTGAGCCACTATCTCTAGGTGTCCCCGCATCTGAGTAACTACCACCGGGAGTACTAGCCCATCCTGAGCCAGGAGTTGGTGCTTCATATGCCCGTGAAGGACTTCCCGGCTGGAAACAAGTGCCAATCAACCAATTTTAACTCGCAATAAGCACAAAACTACGTCCGTACATCACAAAATAATAAGTTCAAAGCAAAACAATAGATGGATAACTCTTACTCGATATTGAGGACTCGTTCCCCAAGATCCTGGATTTCCTTCTTCCCAATTATCCCTTATGCCATAACAGTCAAAATATGAGAAACATCAAAGTTTATTCTTCGATCAACATTCACACCATTCTTATAAATGCGTTAAAAATTCTGGAAATGTTGAAACAGAGCAATGTTTGTGTAACATAACGGACAACATTGTTGCAATATCAATACAGCGTTAAAAGAGAAACAGGAGTGAAATGAAAGAGAGAAGGACTTCTGTAACAACAAACTTACCTAAGTGGGCTCATAGGCGTGTAAGGATTCCAAGCTCTGTCACGCATGGGTGTCCTCATTCCATCATGGAACGGTGTAGCTGAAATTTAGAAGAAGTTACCAAACTGCATAATACGTCAAGGGAACATGTTACAGAGGTGCAAAATTTAGAAAAAAAACCTCCGGAGTCCCTCATAGGAGTCATATAAGGATGAAGTGGAGTTCGTGAAGGATGCATAGGTGTTTCGCTTCCCATGCTGTACCGAGATGTATCTCTGTGTAGAATCCAGATGATATAATCAATGTCCTTTATTATATTTGAAGTCAAAATAACTAAGAAGATAAATAAGCACGTTACCGAGACGGTGTTGTCACAGCCACATTATCTGATATTGCATTCCGATCAACTGCATAAACAACTATTGTTAGAGTCCATTGAAGAAGTATCAACCCACCGGCGGCGAAGTAAATACAAGAGCTTGCCTGTCACAATCTTCATCTCAAGTTCCACACGCACTGAATCTCCTTTCACTTCTACTACAGGTCCCCTATATCCCTTGAAAGGTCCTAGACGGATTTTAACAGTAGTGCCCAACAAAGAAGCGTCTCTCCCTCCTCTTCCACCCCTCCCCCTCCCTCTAGCTGCATTTATGATACATATTAGATTATGTGCAACAGTATGTAATATACCTATAGATGGTGTATAAGCAAATCAATATTGGTTTAGGCAATGAATCATAGTACTACCAGACAACGGTCCAAGTCATATATACATATATATATATATATATAGTGGAAATCATTTCCTTGTCTGCAGAAATAGTGAGAGCAGCGGACTGGTGAATAGTACATATATAAACTAAACAAAACAGTAGGTACTCTTTACTCATAACCAAATAGAAAGAGCCGTTATATCTACTCATGACCAAATTAGAAAGAAGAAACTTGAACATACCGTTATATCCCATGCCTCCGCGTTGAAATCGCCTTGGAGATGGAGGTACTGGGGCAGGAGCCTTGAAATTGCTAAATCTTGATAAGGAATCACCACCCTAGAATAAAAAAGGTGAGGCAAAACATTGATGCAACAAACAAAAGAAAAACATGGCCATATCACGAAAAGAACGCTTACATTTCTATTCGCACCAGAACGTGATCCACCAACAACAATGCATGATGTGCATTTAGCGCAGATAAATCCGGCATGCTCAAGGTGATGCCGATCATATATAAATAAGACCCCTTTGTAAATATGCCTCACGGGACCTTGTTTACCCTATTATGTGCAAATTAATTAGTATGAGATCAGTAACGTTCAGCACGTTAACCAGAACAACAAATATGCAAAGGTACTCACTTTGCTAGGACCCTCGATGATTCTGACATCATCATTCACAGAAATGACATTTTTGTAGCGATCTTGAACACTAATTTTCCTATCAAGTTTGCATTTGATTTCTCTGAGTTTGACAAGAGCCACCTCTGGTCTGTCAGGATTCCCTTTAAGAACCTAAGACATTACAATAGAGTTATTCCTAGATCCATTGGTGATTAACACAAAAAAAAATATTTCAAAAGAAAATTTAAAGTATAGTAGCTACGCGTATGACTTGATAATAGTTGTATTCTCAGAAAGTTGGCAATTTACCTGAAAAGCTTCATTCTCTAGCCGTATAGTTACTCCAAAACTAAGGTTACTGCATCAAAAAAACACAGCTTTCAAATGCGTGTAAATGAGAAACATGCGTCACTTCAAGGTGAATATGTATTAAACTTACTCCAGAAGCACAAGATCATGAAGTTCAAATTGCCCGATTTTGGTAACACCAGTTGTCACTTCTGAGCTCTCGACAACATGATCAGCAAACACGCGGACCTAGGAGTATATTCCCGGGATATAGTTACCCTAGTAGTCAGAAATAGACTCAGTTCATATACAAAAGTTGACTTACATGTTCTTTGGTCGTGTCAGACAGAAGGATAAGCACATGTTGATCAACTTTGACAACCATTCCTGTTGCTCCTTCATGGGTCCCAGAAACAACCTTCACGTGATTTCCAGGCTCAAAGTATTTGCAGAGCTCTTTCTCATTTACAGCAAGAGGATCCTGCAACACAAGTGTAATGGTCGGCCTTTTACACGGGTGGATGATCTCAGAAACATGCAACCAGTTACGAAAAGCCAAAGAGTGGATACTTACAGGAAGACCTTTCAATCCTGATCTGATAAGAACGTTTTCTTCATCTACTTTCTCAACCCAACCTTTCAAGTTTTTTAGATCCCCCTTGATAACGATAACTGTATCACCCTTCATGAAATGACCTTTCTTTCTGTTTGCAAATAAAGTCGACAGACCACCAAAGTCGCTCTCTCCATTTTCACTTGGTTTGTTGAATTTTTCAAGTTCGTCAAAAGTTGGTGTAACATTCTGAGCAATGATGGACTTCAACGATACAGTTTTGTACATGAAACCATCTTTGAAAAGCATACCACCAATATTTTCAAAGTAATCACCGGTCATGGGATCACGCCGACGCTCAACACGTATGTGCAATTCCCTATACGCATGTAACAAATTATCAAAGTCCATAACTTTGATACAACCTTCTCAGTAATATGCTTTATACTTAACGTACAAGAACAGCTTCTAAAAAGAGTACCTAGCTTCATCAATGTTCATGAAACGTGGAGGTGGAACAAATGCTTTTTTCTTCGCAACTTCTCTTCCGTCCTGCATTTAGTCAAGCACACTGTGGTCAAATAATTGGATGGTTTAAATGACAACTAGAATTCAAGAACCTTAGCAATTTCCAAGAAAGTCAATGTTGAACTATTACTCTATTAGACGTGTTTACCAAACACAAATAGCACCATTTTCCCATTAGTTACGGACATACCAGCTTAGAAGCTAGAGCCTGCAGATCAATTCTTGGAATTAACTTGACTGTGACCCTCTGACGCACATTATCAACATCAACCACCTGCAAAGAACAAACATTTTAGGAGTCTAAAAGATTGTGTTGCCAAAGGAAACACATGAAAAAGGATCATACCTTAGCAAGATCACCTTTATACGTCCCGATTTTCATTCTAACCCAGGTATCTCGAGATAGATCAATTGCTTTACTTTCAACAGAGAGGACATCTGTCATTTCTCTTATCGGGACAAGTAAGATCTTCTGATTAGCATATATGTTCCGCATCCCCTTGATTGCCTAGCACAGGTAAAGAAACAAACGCACATAATGACTTCACACTCTTCACAACATTACTGAACACCATCAAAATATATGACACAGAGCAACACACAAATACCTCTTTCACGTGAGCTTCCTTGTCTGCTTCAACATATATATAGTTCTTAAGATGGTCGAGTGCAACAACAGATCTGATCTGCAAATCAGATCCTCGGTCTATGAACTTTTGCATAAGACACACTGCAACCTCCCTTTCACGGCCAATCTGAAATTGCAATCAACTCCATGTATCAGAGACACATCTAACTTCCAAAGCCAGAACATGTAAGAACCCTTACCGCACATTTGACCATCCACAGCTTTGGATCACGGACTGAAGGCAAGAGAGCTTGTTGCTCCACATCTGTAGCTTCTTCATCGTAATCTTCCTGAGGCCTAGAGAACCTCTCTTGAATCCTTCTCTCCAGATCGTCCACATCCTCATCGTTTTCGTCAAATCCACGGTCGTGATACCGCCGTCTATCAACACGCTCATCGGGAAGATCAGTTCCAGTATCCACAATGAAACCTGCATCAAAAAAAAAAAGCTTCAATTTTTAACAAATTAAAAAAAAACATTTCAACTGGAATCCAAATTCAGAAGTCTTTTACCATCTTCTCCATCTCCGTCTTCTTCTTCTTCATCATCATCATCTACCTGGTCAGCTATGTCGTCTACGAACCTAGACGCTGAAGACTTTTTCCTCTTCGCTCCTTTTCCTCGGCGGCTGCCGTAATCTTCATCATCGTCGTCGTCTTCCTCTTCCTGAGAATCCTCCTCCGCATAATCATCGAAAAAACTCGATCTTCCTCTCTTCCTGCCGCCACCGCGATCCTCGTCCTCTTCCTCCTCTAAATCCAATCCTTGGTAGTCTTCGTCTAGATCATCATCTTCCTCTCTGTGACGCGGCATCTTTGGTAACAAGAATTAGGGTTTCTGATGTGAAATCCCCAGACCTAGAAAACTAATTGCCCTCTCTCTTTCTCTTTGGCTACGACGGCTTTTACCTAGTTCCTTCTTGGTTTGTTAGAGAGAACCCTAGATGTGTCCGGGAGTGAATGAAAAGAGATATATTTCGTAGAGGTTGTGTTGTTTCAGACAGAGCTGGACCGGAATTACGGTTTGCAACTACGGTTTAATACCGTACCACCTAATTTAATCAAAAATTGAGATCGTTGGCATATGGATCTAGATGGGTGCTAACTTTTAGTAATCTCACAAGGTTTCGAGTGGTGGACCCACAATTTGACAAAAAAAAAACGATGTGCATAAATTAACCCATGAGTAGAGATGGCAATGAAGGCCTGAACCTGCGGGCCTGGCCCAATAAGACTTGTTGCGGGGTTGTTTAGTCAATCGATTTCATGGCTTAAAAATTTGTGAGTCTTGCAGGTATGTGGTATTAGGCTTTATGCACAATGGGTTAATTGGGCCAAGCGGGCCAATGAGACAGAAAGAGGGCCACTTGTTTCTTAATTTCTCTTCTCACCTATCAAAAGTTTTCTTCGACTCGTGTTACATTTTTTGGGAAGCTGTTCGTCTAGGCTGAGTATGCGACTAAGGTTCTTCGAATCCCACTATTGGGAGTCCATAAATTCATAAGAGTCTACGTGGTTATTGTTCGGATTGCCTTTTAGCCGAATTGTTTGGGGGCGTGTTGGGATTACCTTTTGGCTGAATTGTTTGGGCGCGTGTTGGTGGGGTCTCATGCTCTTACCGCCTTGTTTGGACTTTGTCCAGTCTGTTGAAAAACATTTTTTCATGTACCCCTCCGAGTTGAGGTGCCAGCCTTGATGTCTCCCCGATTTTGAAGCAAATAGATCGGCTAGGGAACTCGGAAGTGCTAAATGCTCCTTGATGTTACCTTTGGGGTATAGGATTGCGGTTTGTAAACTCGGATCAACTCTTGGATCACTCGAGTGATTTGGCTCGTTGCACTGTGAGTTCCCTCTCATATTGTTCTAACAGATTTATGACGGTTCAATGTGCGATATCCTGACATTGCGACTTGTCAATGAGGGTGGAGAGCATGTTTTGTATCTTGGCCACTTCCTCACTCGTCTGTGCCAAAGGAAGGGGGATATCGGTCTAGGCGCGTAGGTTCGGTTGTTTGGATCGTCTCTTGTTGTTTTCTCACTTGATCGACTCTAGACTCATGAAGATGATCATTCGGGGAACGTAGATCCCGAATCATTTGTAGGTGTTGATCCTCGCTGCAGTTGGCTTCCTCCAGTGGTTGTGATCTGATCAGCTTGTTCGGTGCCTATGGGAAATGTTTTGTTTCTTTAGTCAGGTATGGGAAGATCGACATCAATTTGGGGTTCCAAGGAACCCAAAGAGATCAGTGTGGGATCCATGATCGCACTTATTAATCTTAGATCAAATTCTTAGCAAGGATGGTTTTGTTTGTCTTCCCCACAGACGGCGCCAAATGTGGATTCTAATACCCACACTAAGAATTTGGTAATGATTGTTTGTAAAAGATTAAGGAAAAGAACTTTGTGGGTAACGAAATCCTTAGAACACATCAATGTAATCATATTCAAGTTGACAAAAATAGATATATATATATATATATATATATATATATATATATATATTTAAGGTATTTGACAAGGTATATAGAATACAATTGAGCTGAAACTAAGGATGTAAACAAAACAGACAAAGTAAAAGTCGAGGTTGATAGAGTTTAGGAGGTCATGCTAGTGGTGATAATCTAGGTCTCATAATGTTTCTTTCTCTTCTCTCTCGTTATTTCTTTGTACTTAGTGATGTTAGCAATCTTAGTTATAACCTCGTCGTTCTGGTGAATCCCAAAGATTTCAGAGGTGTGATGGTTAACGCGAATCTGAGAAGTCCTTTCTGAATATTCTCTTCGACTTGGCGTTGGCTTCTTTAAATTGTTCAAGGTCGAGCTCTGTTTGGCCTTCTCCGAGGCTCCCGAGGTCGTCATTGAGTCTTCCTCCTCGCACTCCAGATATTTAGGAGTTGGGTCAATAAATATGCTTAACTCCTTTTGTAATGGATTTGAGCTAAACAATTATGTTAATTATTGTTCCTTTGTATTGAACAGTTATTTGATTTGTTAGTTAAAGACAAAGACAAAGTGTTGAACTCACTTTGATTTTGATTTGTTAGCTCATGGATTAAAGGCACTGTAAATAAAGGTGTAAATGATGTAGAAAAAGACTTTCATACACAGAATCTGATCGAAGAGGCAAACAAAAACACGCACTTGGAGATGATCAGGAACAAAGTAAAACAAAATGTATACTCCCCACAAGATTTGATATATTGTCTCAGTACAAAGGAGGTGAAGAGAACCGTGACAAATGCATGTGCAACTACTGTAAGAAGATCTTTACTTTTCCAACAAAGTCTAGAACCACCAACTTTTGCTATCATCTTAATTATTTTAAGCAATTCAAAGCATGATAAGATGGTTAAGATCATACTAAAAGCCAACAAGTTATTAGTAAGGAAGCTTCTTTGAAGAGTGCAAAAGTTTCAGAGGTTGTGTTCAGAGAAGCAAAAAATGAAATGCTCGTCCTTGGACAGTTGTCAGATTCTTTTGTTAATAGTGTAGCTTTTGAACAGTTATGCGAGAAGATATGAATAACAATAATTTTCTGCTCAATGATTAAAACTCATTATTTGAACTTATACTTATATATATGTGCTTTTATGTGTAAACTAACAACCTTTATGATCCTCATTCAAGATGTACATCTACTAGGAAGATAATAGAGATGTATATTCAAGGAAAGGCTGTTTTTAAGAAATGATTTCTTGCTAACAAGCAAAGAGTTTCCATCAAAGAGATATATGTGTGTCTCAAGTAACAAGTAATAAACAGTCTTTTGATTATTTTCTATATTGTGTTTCAGGATATTTTTGATAGAACTAAATCTTTCATTTCGTTTCTTCCATCACACAAGGGTAACTATATTGTGATAACAACTCATTACACAGATCCATATTGGCGGCTGAACAAACTTATTATTGGGATTAAATATCTAATTGATCACAAAGGTATACTATTGCGTTTGTTCTCTTAAAATGCCTAGTTGAGTAGGGAATAGAAAAGGTGTTTTGTGTCATTATGAACAATGCAATTGCGAATATCAATGATTTGATGCATTTTAAAAGTAGTTTCTCCCAGATAAACGATGAATCATTAGTTATAAAAGGAGTTTTTTTGTATATGAGATATGCTGGTTAAATTATTAATCTGATTGTGAGAGATGGCTTGTCTGAAGTATGTTGGGCCCAATAGTCGGCCTCGTCGCATAGATCGAGCTCGGACTTCGTGGCTAACCGCACATCCGAATTAATAGGAGGGTGGTTACGAAGATCAAGGGGAGAGTGTGACTATAAAAGAGAGAAGGAGGAAAGTTAAGTAGGCAGCGCGCAAAACCCTAGCAATCCACTTTAGACCTACGACCTCGATCTCTTTAGCTTATTGTTTGTAATCTCTTTAAATCGATCCCACCTCTGAGTCTAGAAACATTGTTGTATACTTCTCATTGATTCAATACAAAGTCCATTTTTGTCAACCGGAATCTGATTACATCGTTGTGTTCTGAGGACATCGTTTGCCCACCTTTTTCCTATCTTAGTTCATAATCAAACACTACCAAATACTTAGTGTGAGTTTTAGGATCCACAAAGTAGATGATAGTGTGACTGCAATCTGCAATGCAATCTCATATGTAAGATCTTGAACAAATAGGCAAGAACATTTGAGCTTAAGTTAGATTTTGGTAAGATGAAAAGAAAGTATGTCACTTGATGTTAGAAATGGGTGGAATTCAATTTACCTGATGTTGCAGATATCACTTATTAACAAGATTGTGTTTGATAAGGTGGGTTTCGAGGACAAACTCTTCAATGATCATTTCATGGAGTTAGAGAATGGAAATAAAGACTCGGACCTCCTACAAGTGATAGCTGGCGTATTATTGAAAGGTTATAAATGTTTATTTTTATCTTTTATAACTCAACCTTAGTAGTCTCAGCATCTACCATGCTTAATGCTCACATGTGCTATGATTAGATAGTGAACATAGCATTCAATATGAAGTTGCTTTGTAATAGCTAGGATACTAATTTGAAAGTTAAGGCTGAGGAGATTTGAAGAAGTTTGATAAGTTTTGGGATGAGTTAAGAACAAGAACAAGATTTTAGTAGTTGCATGCGTTTTTGATCCTACTAGATGAAGTTTGCAAATTTGTGTTTTGAGGATCTTTACGGGGAAGAAAGAATGGAGGCTAAGAGTTAAATGATTCAATTCTTAGGAGCATAGTAAAAGAAATGGTAAACAAGTTGAAGCAAAAGTACAATCATCTCAATCTAAGTTTACTCAGTTTCACAATCTCATGAACAACCAATATATAATGGACTTGCTTGATGATGAACTCGGCTACCAAATGGTTGAGAAAAGGTACAACACACTATTAAAGGAAATTGGAGTGAGAAACTTAAACGAGTTGGATTCTTAACTAAATGCTGATATTGAGAATTCAGATGTAATGGTGAGAACTGATATATGAGGTTCTCTCTTGGAAAGTAAAATATAGCAAGTACCCTATTTTATCACATATAGATTATAATCTTTTTGTTAAGCAAATATCCTTGGTTGCATGTGAAAGTGCATTCAGCACAAGTGAATTAATAGAACCACATAGGAGTTGTTTAACTTAGTATGTGGTTGAGGTTTTGATGTGTAAACAACAGTAGTAGATGAAACAATGCATCAAACTTGGACTAAAGATATTCACTAATGATCAAATACTTTTAGATGTTGAATACAAAGAAAAGCTTGAGAAAGGTTTGTAACTTTCTTGTATATTGCTATATTTTCTTGCTTTATGTTTGTTAACACCAAATTTTGCATTACTTAAACAGAGTATGAACAAGTATTACAACCACAAAACTAGAGGACCAAGCTAATATGGATTTGGTTCAAGGCAGTAACATATTCTTGTCGCTAATGGTTGTGATTGTTTACTCTTTTAACATCATAAATTGTGTCATTTTGGTGTCAGAGTGATAAGAAGATGATTTTCAGTTTCTTAATAATCTAAGACTATGCTTTTGTTGGTATTTGACTATTACAGAATATGTTGCTTTGTTTCATTTTGGATGAATGTTATGTATGAAAAACATGTTTAACTTCGGTTTGAATGTATGCTAAGCATCATGCCTAGTCTACTGAGTGTTTTTAATTTTGGTTATTCATGTATATCCGAAATAAACGAAAACGAAAACCAAAATGAATATACCTGAACCCAACCCAAAATAACAAAACACCCAAACAAATTTTAAATCCTACACCGAAATTACTCAGAAAAATGATCTAAACACGAACAGGGGTATCGAACACCGAGGCCTATGCGTTAGGATCAATAATTTAAAACAACTAATCAACATAAAAGAAGAAAATTATTACTCCGAGCGTCCTTCACCATTTCCAGACCACTTTGATTTGTCTTAACAAATTGCAGACTAAAACAGAGAGCGGAATTTATTTCCCTGACCTCTGTGATAGGTTTTCTTTTCCCACAAGGCCACAACTGACCAATCAGCCCATTGACTATGAGTGCAATTCCTATAATGTTAAAAGTGTATATTCATATCCTTAATCATTCAGGATACATCTAGACACAAGGCAAAACCATTTTCTAAAAGGATAAAACGCAATAGGTTGGTTTGTTCTTTGGTAAAGCATATTAATTGATGCTGTTATGTTGTCCTAAGAGGGTAAACCTTTCTGGTTAACCGTAGCGTGAACTGATCTGGCAGCTGCGACTGCTGAATCTCCTTGTTTCACAATTTTCTCAAGTTCTCCCACTTTCTCTGACAAGAATTTAGCATTTGTGTTGGTGGCATGGACCAACTTGTTTGCAGTTTCTAAGGAAGTGCAAAGCTGAAAATCAAAGGGAAAGCAAGCAAACGATTAGTTTACATACAAGCCAGCCACACAGAAACATTTCATCAGCATTTGTTCTATTATCAGAAACAACATATCTACAGAATCTCATAACCATGCCTGAGACATTGTCAACACCGATCATTTAGGTATAGGAAGGTAGAGCCATCCTCAAAGACTACATCATCAAAAGACTGGAATTGACAATAAATAAAAAAATCTCTATATTCCCATCACATCAAGCAAGATGATTTAAGGGAAGATCTATTAAGGAGTATTACCCTAAGAAAACAAATGGTAATTCAAAAATAACCTAGACGTAAATTTGTTGAATGTAAGTCACAGGAAAGATGCTTTTAAATTACCTCCAGAGTAAGAGAGGTCCATGAGTGATCAGACCCAGCAAACGCAGTGTTCAGTTTATCATAGTTGTCCTGAAACACAAAACAACTGTTCGAATCAATTCTTTATGATGAATGAGAGACCACAGTACAGAACCGAACAGACCAATGAATCCCAAACACAAAAAAGAAAAAAAAAAAACAATTAGAATGACCTGAAAGAGGCCGGTTAGATCCAACGGTCCAGAGATGGCATCAGTCTCTAATTTGGAAGAATTGTCAGGATTAGGTGGAGCAGAGACAAGAGGTTCTTCAACGAGATCGGCAAGAAGATCTCCGATTGACAGCAATGGTCCTCCCACTCCTTTCATTCCTTCCTCTCTCTCTCTCCTTTCCGAGATTAAGAAATCGCCAAGCCTCTCGATTCCAATTCTGTAAATCTTTGACTACGAACAATTTGCCTTCGATTTTTCTTCCGGTTTGTGATTTAGGGCTATTTCGCAATTTGGGATAGTTCGGTTAAGTATACTACCTCTCTTTCATTTCATTTTTCACACTAGTTAAAATAAAAATGTTTTTTTTTTTTTTCCGTCAAATGGAATATATTCATAAACATAAAAACATAATACAAACATGAGTCCTTAGGAAGCGGCTACAATAGTCCATAAGGAGCGACTACTTAAACCCACACTAGGGTGACACTAACCCACACAGGGGTGACCAACAAGCTGAAATACAAAGACTATTACAAACTGAAGAAAAATAGACTCAACACCGATACTAAATCCCATAAGAAGGGAAACTAAATCCCATAAGAAGGGACACTACAACCCATCCAACAAACACAAAAGCACTGGACATAAATGCCGAGCAAAGAGTGGATAGAGAGTTTAGCAAATGAGAGAACACCTTTGAAGTGGACAGAGATCGAGATTTTCGCTGTTGCCAATAGCCTTGCCAAACGAAAAAATCTGCCTCCTATAACACGACTTATCGTTGCTGCCTACGCACGACACACGATAACGTCCAAGAACCCAAACCTTGAGTCTTCAACACCCGACCGGTAGAACCGCTTCACAGTTCGCAAAACCGACATCTAAAGATAAGACACGTAACGCATCCGAATACTCCACACAAGAAACCCAAGCACAAACTCCACTAGGACGAGGCCTTACCAAACAGAAATAACACCAACTACTGAATCGATAAACGAACTCTGCAAACTCCACTTAAACGAAATTAAACAGCTCAAAACATCTCAATCACCAACTAAACTCATAGACCATCAATGCTCTTCACTTAATCATCACTCGCCAGAACACAAAATTACCGAGAGCAAAGAGGAAGGTCCTGCAACTGGAGACAAACCACGAGCCAGCCACAACTACCACTAGCTATTCTAGAGTCTCCCCTAAACGATATCAGACCCAAGAAACAACGCACATCAAAAGCTTCGAGTTCGGGTATCCCAGCGCTTCACTCAACGCCGACCAACAAGCCGGAATGAACCCTGAAGAACAGAGAGAGAGTACACTCTTCACCACCACTATGATAGGAGCTCCAAGCTGAGAAAAAACAGAGCCCTCCACGCCATAGTCAAAAACGCCGACTCATCTTCCACCACGACCCTCACCGCCGCATGTGAACACCATAAGCAAGCCTCAGCCGTGAGATCAAGTTCTCCCGGAGCAGATCTAGGAACTCCAACGACAGGACCACCACCAGGGACCCAAACAAGACGACGATAACGAAGAGGAGGGAAAGGTGAGCAAAGGAAAATAAGAAGGGAGAAAGAAAGAAACGCTTCCGGCAACGGACGGGATGTCACGCGCCGGAGCAAAGGTGAAAAGCTCAGATCTGTCTTCAAGGACCCTCACCTCCTATTTTAATGCCTTAAAACATCATTATTTATAAATAAAAATGTTTACATATTTTCAAAATAAAAACATCATTATTTATAAATTTAACCATATTTCAACCAATAAAAAATAAAATTACATATAAATTAATAATTTTTACATTAAAATCATAAAACAATATTTATTTTAAAACAATATTTTTTACTCTTCAGTGATATCTAAATCCAAACGGAAGTCATATTGAATATCAAAAATCTAATTAAAATAAGATTTTAAAATTGTTTAAGAATAAAACCCATTCAACTAATTTTATTTAAAGGACTAAACATTTTATCTACATTACCGCTAAACCAAATAGTTGTTATTGATAGTTTATGAATTTTCGTTTTAACAACTTTGAGGGATTTTAACATTAAAAGTCCAAAAAAAAATCTAACAACATAAAGTAAAGTTTAATAACTCAAATTTTAAAAATTAGCACTTGGAATAAATTACAAAAATAGATGAACTAACTTAAATTTAAATCCAGATTACATATAATACAGTTTAGCATTTTTTTTTCTAAATTACATTTTCGATCTGAAACAATCTCTTATGTATAAATATTTGAATATGGTTTTAAATATATTCCTAAACACTCACGACAAAAGAGATCCCAAGATGAGGCCACAATTACAGTTCAATATGACGATTAAGTTGGCCGTATCATCCATCACACAATATATTCATTTTCAGAAATATGTATTTGTATCCGGTTAACAAATATTTTCAACTGAGTAGATGAAATGCAATCGAAAAATTGGAAGTTTTGGCCAAAACCAATTCCTGATAGAAAAGGTGTGAATTATATTTATGATGTTTAAGAACTTGTTTTGAATTGTTTTTTTTTTAAACTTATTTTTTTTTTTAAAAACGGTTCATAACATCTGAACAACCAAAATATAGTTACGAAGGATGAGAAAAAGAATCGATAAAGAATAAATAATGTTTCATGTAAGAATTCAAGAAACTTGTTTTCAGATCTTTTTTCTTTTTTGAAACAACTTGTTTTCAGATAAAACTTACATTCTGGTCACCAGTAAAAGGATAAAACTCCTTTCGATTGATTGAATTATTGTAAATATCTTTACCCAAACTTTAACATTAGTAAATATCCACCATTTTGTCATGTTAAATATCTGTGACTAGTTTTCTCAGGATTTTATTTAAGGAGTGATAACAATTTCAAATATGAACATTGATTGATATTTGAGATGTTTGGTTGGATGATTTTTACTTTTTTTTTACTAACAACTTTGTATGATTTTTACTTGTTTTGGAATATTGATAAGAATAAAGCTTTTAGAAAAATTCAGAAAAAGCTTTTAACAATCACTTTTATAGGATAACCTACAACGAGAGCTTTGGAACAAAAATGTATCCAGCACTAATACGAAGAGACTTAGGTGGGGGTATTGGATCTAGAAGTTTGATGGAATTTGAAGGAATCATAGTTTCCATTAAATTCTATTGTTATTCAATTACACATTTCATCATTTCCTTAAAATTCTTGTGTTATTGGATTAAAGATTTGTAATCAATTTTCTAATTACTTTAAATTCTAGTGTTATTCAATATTTGATAGATTTTGTAGTAATGTTATTTTGAAAGAATTTAATGGAAAATTATTGCAAAAATGTTAAGAACCAATTCCTTGCTCTTATGAAGAGATTTGTCATCGTGACTTTTGTAGTGGTTAACATATCTTTTACGTTAAAATCTCTACAAAATTGTTGTTAACAATATATTTCAATCAATGATATATCATAAAAGCTCAACAAAATAGTATCTATAGGTTAAAAGATTCTTTGTTAGATCCTCTCCCATAAATTCTCAACTCTATATCAAAAAAATCCCTAAAAATTAGTTCGTATTTATTTTTGAAAATTAAATTTATAGATTGCTTCACCTATATATAGCATTGCATATCATATCAATTCTCAAAACAAAAATTCTCACCTACTAAAAGGTTCCAGTAAAAGCAAACTCGTAGTAGTTCTTGTTTTTGTCTTTTTGTTATCATTAGTCAATGGCATTAGTATTCACCGCTTGCTCATACCATTTGTTTGTATTAGATAATCATTTGCCTATACATATATGTATGTGAAAGATGACTAATAAATATATTTATCATTTTTTTTTGTATTAGGATGGATACTGGAGAAACGTCACAACCCCAAAAAGTTAAAGGAGGATATTATCCATGGACATCTCAAGAGAGTCAGTTGTTGAAACGTCTCTTGGTTGATGGTATCAGACGAGGATGGCGTGATTCAAATGGCTCATTGACCAAAAGAACAATAGAGACGAGGATATTACCGATTCTAAACAGACAGCTCGGATGCAAGAAGACTCACAAGCACTACTTGAATCGAATGAAATCCTTGAGAAAAGAATATCAGAGTTATGTAGACCTGCTTCGATTTAGCTCTGGTTTTGGGTGGGATCCCATAACAAAACAATTTACAGCTCCAGACGAAGTATGGGAAGAATATCTTAAGGTAATTTTTTGTAACTCTCCCTCAAAGTTTATTAGCTTTTTATTTGTTTTAAAAATATTTTCACTAATGAACATATAACATTTGTACCAGGCACATCCAAATAATGATAATATGCGAAGTAACACCTTTGAAGCTTTTGAAGACTTACAAGTCATTTTTGAAAATGCTACAGCAAGGGGAAACAACACATTTGGACTCGGTGGTGATGAACCTGTCGAAGCTTTTGAAGCTGAAAATGATGTTCAAGAAAGAGAAGATGTGGACTATACGGAGAATGGTACTGTTTCTAATGAAACACCTAGAGCTTATAAAGAAAAGTTGCCTTCTAGGAAGCGAGCTAAACCCAATGGCGATGGAGAACCATCAAAGTCGATTAACCTTGGTGATCATTCTGAAAAAGTTCTAAGTGAAATGATCGGAGTAAGCACTAACATCATCAATCTTATGCAACAAAGAGAAGAAAGGAATCAAAAAGAAGCTGAAGTAAGAGAATCTGAGAAGAGAAAGAATAACATTTGGGATGCTATTAAAGAGATTCCTGATTTGGAGAAAGATAGCTGCTATGATGCAGTAACCAAAATTCATACCTTGAAGATGAATGATGTCTTTCTTAGCATGTCCGTCGAAGAACGCTTGGGTTGGATCCGTCGTAACATTTAGAGTATTATTTTAGGCTTTAGCTATGCATCTAATAAAATTCAAATATGAAATTGAATAAGTGTGCTCAAAGTAGTAGTTTTTGTTTTGTTTCATTAAATAATCTCTTTTGTTTCATTTTAATAATAAAGGGTCCAAGCTTTTTTATGTGTCAGATTCATATTTTTTTCCGTAAAAGCTTTGTATGTATCGTACGTGATCAGCCTGATATCAATATTACACTAAACTATATAAGTGACTAGATAAAAGCTCAATATGAGAGTGAAAGGGAAACTTACACATTGTGAAATTAGTCGAACAATTATATTTGCGTGTAAGCAGATGGAAAATCTAGCATTTATTAGTAGTTTGAAATTGATCTATCAACTTTTCTCTAGCTCGTTTATATTTTTTTCATTATTTTAATTACTAAAAACTTATTAATAAAATTAATAAAGAAATTCTAAACAAAACTATATTAATGAAATTTCAAAATTTGACAACAAACTTACAAATTCAAAATTTATATATAGTATTTGTTGTAGTCAACTAATTTCATACAGCAAACTAATTCAAAGTTATATACGGTTTTTTTTTTTAAATTTAATATGTTGTTTGATCTAGTCAACAATGTCATACTATCCCTAAAAAATAGTACTTACATGCAAACTTAAAATTTAAACTAATTTTACAAGCATTATATATAACATACGTATATCAAATTCAAAAAATAAGATAACACATCGACAACAAATTTTTAATTAAGTATGTTGTTTGATCTAGTCAACAATGTCATACTATCCCTACAAAATAGTACCTACATGCAAGCTTAAAATTTAAACTAATTTTAGGAGCATTATATATAACATGTACGTGTATCAAAGTCAAAAAGTAAGATAACACATCGACAGCAATATTTCACTTTCTATAGATTCATTTTGTAACTTCTAATAGGTTACCTTTTATGGATCAAAACTTTCACGAAGAAGAAGACGTCATGATGGATATCGAGCAAACAAGAAATGATGATTTTGATGCAATCGTATTTCTTATGGCAGTGATGGTTGCTATTGGAGCTCAGTTTCAAAACTCAAGAAAACATCTCATGGGTCAACATTCTATAGAACGTCCCCTTCGCCGACCAGTCACAAAGCTCGGAGAACAATACATACATAAGGTACTAAATGAAGATTCTCAACACTTTAGGGTGTTGTACCGTATGTTTCCAGATGTCTTTCTGAAGTTATCTAGTATTCTTAAAGAGAAAGCTGGTTTAGAAGACACAACATTCATATCTGTTGAAGAGATGCTTGGAATTTTCATGCTTACTGTTGGGCAAAATTCACGATATTGCTTAGTAAAAGATACATTTAAAAGGTCTAAGTTTGCAATAAGCACTAGCTTTAATCGTGTTTTAAAAGCTTTACTTGTCATAGCTCCAAGCCAAATGGTGAAACCAAATGGTTTAGTTCCCCCAAAAATTAGAGAAAGTACACGATTCTATCCATATTTTAAGGTACATTATTTCATCTTTGGTTAAGTTTAGTTTTTGTTATTCCAAAAATCTTATTAACATTTCTTTTGAATTTATTTCAGAATTGTGTTGGGGCGCTCGATGGTACACATATACCTGCCAAAGTAGTTGGACGTGAAGTGGCAAGTTATCGTAATCGAAAAGGAACAATATCACAAAATGTGTTAGCTGTATGTAACTTTGATTTGGAGTTCATATATGTTCTTAGTGGATGGGAGGGTTCAGCACACGATTCAAGAGTATTAAATGATGCGTTAACAAGAAGAACAAACAATTTTCAAGTACCTGAAGGTAAAAAAATTTACAATCTATTTATATATAAGATGTCTAATATTTAGTAATATTTATCATTTAATTTTTAGGTAAATTTTATCTAGTTGATTGTGGATTTACAAACAGAGTCAATTTTTTGGCTCCATTTCGAGGTGTTCGATACCATCTACAAGAATTTACTGGCCAAGGATGTGATCCTAACACTGCATCTGAATTATTCAATCTTCGTCATGCTAGCTTGAGAAATGTGATTGAGAGGATATTTGGAATGTTTAAATCGAGATTTGCGATTTTTAAATCGCCACCTCCTTTTTCTTACCAAAAACAAGCTGGGTTAGTGTTGGCATGTGCAGCGTTGCATAACTTTTTGCGGAAGGAATGTCGATCAGATGTAGGTGAATTTCCGGTTGAAGAAAATGACCAACAAAATGCAACGAATACCAATCAAGTTATTCGAGAAGAGCTTTTAGAAACACAAGAACAAGATAGAGAAAATGCAAATACTTGGAGAACAACTATGGCAGAAGATATGTGGAGAGATGCCGTGAACTTGGATGATCCATAGATCATTTTATTAGTATTATGCATTTTAATAAAATTGCTAGACTCTGTGAACTTTTGTAGTAGTAGTAATTATTATTTTTCTTTCAATTTTATGATTAAAATAATATTAGTTATCTTTTCAATATAAAAAGATTCAAAAATTTCATTGATCTGTAGAAAAAAATATATTCTATCAAATTTCTGTCAGTTCCTTTAGAATCCATGAGAAACAGAATTATGTAAATGCATTAAAATCTCATTAAATCTTTTAAATTACTGCAAAATTTCTTGTTAATAAATTCTTTCAAATTCCATTAAATTCCAAAATCGAATAACACCCCCTTAATTTCACCAACAATCAACTCGCCATTTTTTTTTGGCTCAAACATCAACTTTTTATTAACCAATAATTTTAGTATAATCAGATTGGGGTTTTTTGCAAATTTGACTCAAAACTCAAAGTCAAACACAAAACTAACCTCTCCCTTTTTTTGTCATTTCTTTTGTCTAATTCACCCCATATGTTCACATTATTTACGAAAATACCACTGATTTTTTTCTTGTTTTTTTTCTGAAAATGACATTTTTACTCTCTCAACCTTATCATCTTCAAATATTTACAATATTGCCATTGCCATCAATACCACAACCACCATGAACAACCAATTTGAAGCTCTTAATGCACCTAAAATTGATTGACACTACCTAAAATTGATTGGCACTAAATGTTATGAACAAAAAACAACATCTCTTTAACTTTGTCTCCATATTCATCCAAAAAATTCAAGCTTTTGATTCTAAATTTTTTATGCTTGGTAGAGCCATTCAAGCATACTAATCTTCGTGGGTTACTTTCGTTTGAGGTTCTGGGTGGTTGGAGAGGACTATTTGTGCTTAGGAAGTCATCTCACTAGTGAAAGGTATGAAATTAAAATTTTTTTCAGATTTGTTCGCGTCGAAGACTTACCCGTAAGTCGTCTGGCTGAAGAAGACTTACGGGTAAGTCTTCTAAGCACACGGGCGACTTACTTATAAATCGTCCAAATTTGTTTGTTAAAAAAAAAATTCTAGACGACTTATTTGTAAGTCGTCTAGGATAAACGGGTTAGTTTTGCATTTGACCGAATTGTGTCAGATCTTTGACTTTTCGGAGACGACTTACTAGTAAGTCGTCTCCGAGAAATCAAAATTCAAATATTTTATTAAAGCTAGACGACTTACGTGTAAGTCGTCTCAGGTTACTTTTGCAATTGGAAAATAAAACTTAAATATTTAACTTTTCCCAGACGACTTACTTGGAAGTCTTCTAGCTAGAGGACCTTCCTGAAAGTCGTCCAGGATAAGCGAAGTCGTCCAGATTTTTTTCCGAGATTCTGGTCAAACCTTGCTTCTCTCGGACGACTTTCAAGTAAGTCCTCTACCTAGACGACTTTAAATTAAGTCGTCTGGGAAAAGTTAAATATTTAAGTTTTATTTTCGAATTGCAAAATAACCTGAGAAGACTTACATGTAAGTCGTCTAGCTTTAATAAAATATTGAAATTTTTGATTTCCCAGAGACGACTTACAAGTAAGTCGTCCAGGAAAAGTCAAATATCTGACACAACTCGGTCAAATGCAAAACTAACCCGTTTATCCTGGACGACTTACTAGTAAGTCATCTAGAATTTTTTTCTTAACAAACAAATCTGGACGACTTACAAGTAAGTCGTCCCATTTTAAAGTCAATTGCAAAAATGACCTATTTGGACGACTTACTTGTAAGTCGTCTATGTCTTCCAGACGACTTAACCGTCAGTCGTCTACGTCAATGTTTAGTAAACTTTCATTTTCTCTATGTTTACTAATGTGTTTTATTTTGAATTTTTGCAGATGTTGCGTCAGTTACATGCAGTGTATGGAGAATGGTTTTTGGAAGATTCAAATTGGGATTTTGTGGTTGATAATTTCAAAGGAGCGAGACTATTTTTGTTGAGTGAAGGTTCGACACATGCTGAACTTGTTGCAATGGTTCAAGAAGATTATAACCTGGACTTGAGCACATAATCTGTGGAGATAACCTACTTGTTACCAGCTGAAATGATGCAGGCTCCAGACACTCCTCCTATTCATGTTACAAGTGATAGACAAGTTCGAAACTTGCTCGAGATAACCAAAACGCATGGAGTACGGCTTTGTGTATCAAGCCATAGCAAGGTGGAAACAGTTTCAGAGGAAAGGGAAGAGGAGGATGAAGATGATGAAGCTGATGAGTTTTTTGAAAATGATAATGATTTGGTTGAAGATGAGAATCATAATGGGGAAGAGGATGATGGGGAGGAGGATGATGGGGAGGAGGATGATGGGGAGAAGGATGTTGATATCTCTATTGTTGCTGAAGCGGACGAGAATGGTGAGGATTACAATGTTTATGGAAAAGTTAAAGATGAGGATTTGGAAGAAGATGATGATATGTGTTTTGAAGAATTCAAAAAGACCTATGTTATTGAAGGAGAAAGATCGAATGGTAACAGTATCTACGTCAACCAGAGTTTTGTTAGCAAGGATGCACTGCTTTCAAAGCTGCGGTTGACAGCAGTTAAGCATAAGTTCTCCTTCAGAATATATAAGTCAACAAAAACTCTCTTTGTGGCAACCTGTCAGGTTAGTGGTTGTGGATGGAAGATGAGAGCGAGTGTGAAACATGGAACAAACACGTTTTGGGTAACAAAGTATGTGGAAACACATACATGCTCAGTGGGAGACCGAATCGCTCAGCGGAGACACTGTACTCCGAAGTATGTTGCTAGGTTTTTCATTGATCGTGTTGGAATCATTGATGGGTTGAATCCACAGCATATCACTGATGCAATGAAGAACATGTTTGGCATGACGCTTGATTACACCAATTCATACAGAGCACTGGTATATGCACAAATATTGGTGAGAGGATCAGCAGAAGATGGGTATTCGCGTCTACCATCATATCTCGAGCAAATCTCCTTAGCAAATCCCGGTTCTATCACAGCTATAGAACTTGATTCTAAAAAAAGATTTAAGTATCTATTTCTCTCTTTTGGAGCTTCTATCAGAGGTTTTAAGTATCAGAGAAGGGTCATTGTCGTGGATGGGACTCACCTACATGGGAAGTATGAAGGTACTATGTTATTTGCAACCGCACAAGATGGGAATTTTCAGATATTTCCATTGGCTTTTGGGATCGTAGATGCTGAAGATAACCCTTCTTGGGAATGGTTTTTCACAAAATTGGCTAGTTGTTTATCTGATGAGCAGCCTCTCGTGATAGTCTCCGACCGGCATGCAGCCATTAAAAGTGCGTGTGACAAGGTGTTTCCCTGGGCAACCCAAGGAATATGTTATTATCACCTTTAAGATAACATTGTCAAAAAGTATAAAGGGAAACATCTCTTGTACTTGGTGAAAGGTGCTGCTTATGCCCATACGGTTTCAGATTTTAACCGGTACATGGCTGAGATACGGAGTGCAAACCCGGACCTTGCAACGTATTTGGAGGATGCCGATGTCACCCTATGGTCAAGGGTTTATTCTCAGGGGGACAGGTACAACATAAAAACAAGCAACATCGCAAAATCTATTAATTCCGCACTGAAGCGAGCTAGAGGATTTCCTATTCATTTCCTATTGGAGTACATAAGAGAGAAGCTAGGAAAGTGGATTTGGAAAAGGAGAGATGATGCTTTGAGTCTCCCAAGTCACCATAGTCGCGGTGTTGAATACTTGCTTGCTGTTCGATCGGAGATAGCAGATACGATGAGGGTTCAACCAATTGATGGATGGCGATTCTTTGTGAAAGGTGGCAAAATGGACTGTGTGGTTGATTTGGAACATGGAAAGTGTGATTGTGGTGTTTATGCAGTGGAGAAAATACCTTGCTCTCATGCTATAGCTGCTGGAATACATGCTGGTTTGCATATCTCCACACTTGTAAGTCCAGTGTACTCAAAGGATTATTTGTTTGCAGGATACTCAGAAAATATATATCCTTGTGTTGGAAAACAAGTTGAGGAACGCACATGCTTGCCTCCGGAGGTAAAACGTGGTCGGGGAAGACAGAAGAAATCAAGATGGCAATCCTGGTTGGAGCTATCCAGGATGAAAGGACGCAAACCTAGGAAACAACACAGGGTTTATAGATGCTCAAATTGCAAGGAAACTGGTCATACGAAACCACAATGTAAGGAACCACTAGACGACTAACTTGAAGGTCGTCCAGAAGACCTTCAAGTAAGTCGTCCAGAGTTTATTCCTCTAGAAGACCTTCAAGTAAGTCGTCCAGAAGGTTAGTCCTCCAGAAGACCTTCAAGTAAGTCGTCCAGAAGGTTAGTCCTCCAGAAGACCTTGAAGTTAGTCGTGTAGTGTTTATTCTTCCACAAGACCTTAAAGTAAGTCGTCCAGAGTTAGGTCGTCTAATTGTCATGTATTAAGAATTTGTGTTTAGTCTATGTATTCAGTTAGGTCGTCCAGTATTCTGTTAGGTCGTCCAATATAATGCTAAGTCGTCCAATATAATGTTAAGTCGTCCAATATAAAAGTTCAATATAATGCTAAGTCGTCTAATTATATTAAAAGTTCAAGTACACACAAATCCTAATCTATCATAAATTACAAGTTTAAATACACACAAATCCTAATCTATCATAAATTACAAGTTCAAATACACACAAATCCTAATCATCATACATCATATGTTCCAAGGTTTTTTACAAGGTCATCGTTTTCTTTCGCATGCTGCTCAGGAAGCTCTTTAAATATATCGATCGCCATCTTATCCCTCATAGTCTTCGCGTTGGGCTTAGCAAAGTTTTTTTGGTTAAATGGCATCCCAAGAGCATGACATTCAATGTACCTCAGAGTGTACACGCCACAATCACCAGATCTGGCCTGAGGGATATTGGTTGGTCTCTCATACGTGAATGGCTCCAGTGATAACTGGTCACGTTGAGAAACGGATGCACACTCAAAAAGCAGATAAGGGAGCATCTGGAGAAAAGACTCCATTATCAGATCCAGTTCTTGAGGGGAGATATGTGAACGAATGCTGTCCCAGACGACTATGTGTCTCTTAGGGATCTATATCCACAGCGCAATCCAATGAGTGTCGCTCTGGTTCACTGGCAAATAGATATCATCAACATCCGTCCCCCAAACCTTGTCCGTCCTGCAAAATGATGATAACTCGCCTGAATAATAAGCCCACGCCCCACCAGGAAGTCTTCTTCCTAAACCATAGACATCGGGCTGCGAATCCTTAAAATCCTGGTAGTTAAATCTTCATTGTTGAGAAAAGAGATGATCAAGGAAGCATATTCTCTCGCTCCTGAAAAGGTGTGGCGTCTCCTGGTGCCTCTTCCTCAAAACATTGATCCAAGCATCCATATGCTGCGTATAAAATAATACAAGTCATAAGATACCAGAAGACTTACCATAAGTCGTCTGCGTAGAAGACTTACCATAAGTCGTCTGGTAAGTCGTCTTCGTAGACGACTTACCAGACGACATATGGTAAGTCTTCTACGCAGACGACTTATGGTAAGTCGTCTGGTAAGTCGTCTATGTAGAAGACTTACCAGACGACTTACCAGACGACTTATGGTAATCTATTAATCAGTTTTGTTAGACGACTTACACAATCCTCCAACCAAGCTAGGGGGGTCCGAAGGACGTGATACCACCAAGTCGGACTTGTACGAGGTTTCTTGTCTACAGGTGTTTTATAATGACTGCAAACACAAAAAGCAATTAGTTTTTATAGGGAGAAGCTATTATGCGAAAAGCAATCACTTACGGATCAGTTTGCAACCATTCGACGAGCTCCTTCAACTTCTTCCTGTCAAGTGCTGCAAAGGGATTGTAGCCTCTAGAAGGTTTTTTCGTGTTTGCAGTATAAGGAGATCTCTGTGAGGCAGCAACTTTCCTGTTTCGCTCAGTCTTTTGACGGACAATTGCCAAAGCAGTTTCTCTCTTGTCCTCATATCTAGCAACCTGCTGCTGTTTCTCTGCTGGAGTGAAACTTGTTTTTTTGGCCAATAGAACAAGGCTCTCAGATGCGGACTCATCGTTAAAACTCTCATCGAGAAGTGTTTTATCCTTCTCTCCTTTAACACTCTCATCAGGAAGTGTTTTATCCTTCTCCTCTTTAACACTCTCATCCAGAGGTGTTTTATCCTTCTCCCCGTTAACACTTTCATTAACCCCGGGAGAGGCAGTGGGTTGAGAGGATGTGCCTTTAGGTTGAGAGGTAGTGGGTTGAGAGGATGTCCCTTTCCCTTGTTTGGTGATACCAACCTTCTTCTCCACTGCTTCCACCCTTTCCGACAAATGCTTGATCTCCATAAGGCACGTCCCAAACCCTTCCCTCATGGCATCAAATATGTCCTTGAAATTTCTTTCAAGGTCTTCTTTGCTCATCCCAAGCACAATCCTAGTAACCTCTGGACGAGCCTCTGTGCGAACATCTGTGCGAACCTCTTCACCAGCCTCTGCAAACTTCCCTGCACTCTCCCCTGAAGGTGCCTCTGCAGGTGCCTCTTTTTAGCCTCTTCACGAGCTTTCTTCAGAGGTCTTGGACTCTCTTCTTCTACCAAAACTATGGCTTTCTTTGATGGACTCACAACCACCGGCTTTGTATTGACCCAAGTACCGGTGACTTCCCAGCAATCCATGGTCCACTTCCACGGTCTCTGATTAAACATAACTTTAATTATGTTCTCCGCGGGAAGGTCCTCAGCATCAGAGTCCCATTTTGGAAACATTTCACCATAGTCCTTCTCAACAAAGTTCACCACCGTAGTCTGCAGTAAATATAAGATATGAACTTAGATATTTGACGAATTAACTTATAAATAAGTCGTCTGGAAAGTCGTCTGGAAAGTCTTCCTACTGGACGACTTACGAGACGACTTAATTAAGTCGTCTGGAAATTCTTCCTACTGGGAGACATTCCAGACGACTTAATTAAGTCATCTGGTAAGTCGTCCAGTAGGAAGACTTGCCAGACGACTTTCCAGACGACTTTCGAGACGACTTAATTTTTGGAGTAAAGGATAGAAGTAAATACCTGTCTGCAGATAGCATCTTTAAAGCATCTGCGTCCTTTGCCACCCATGTAAGCCAGTATCGGTGGAGACGGTCTGTTTGGTATGGGATTACCATAGTTAGCAGCCAATTCCGGCAGAGCTGTGTACACCCAGACCTGGAGACCTTGTATAAACCCATCGACAGTGTAACAGCCCGAAATATCTTTGCCCTTCAAAGAGTCCATCAGCACCTTGAACGCGACTCTCCCCCATGGATAGTTCTCAAAACGTTCTAAATCCATCACTAGCCTTGCCAGACTAACCCTTGTGGCGGTTGAATACTTTCTCCCTTCAATATATCCAGTGAAGATGGCAAGGTACCCGAGCCGCTTGCGATCTTCCCGAGACCACCCTTCGCATCTCTCAAATGCTGCTATTATCTGCTCAGTAGATGGCCCAGCTTCGACATGAACTCCCAACATGTCCCAGAAAGAAGCCATCTCCTTTGTAACATCACACCTCGGTCTCTCAAGGTCCTCTATGTACTCGCAGTTTAGACCAGTGAGGTTTTCAAACTCTAACAGTGAAAACCTCACAGGTTCTGGACCAACTAGACTCCACAGCTCGTACTTCTTCTTTATGTCCAGCTGGAATCCGAGCATGTAGTGCACCAGCCTTGAAGCCCAAGCAAATCCGAGCTCTTTAAACTTGATGAAAACTCCCAGCTTTGACTCCTTTAGCTCTTCATATTCGTCACCATGAAGAGCATTCTTTAAAGCATTATGCAACTTCGTACAATCCGTATGATAAGAAATAGCTTTCATTGCTGGTGGCTCTTCCCCTAATATATGCAACCTACGGGGGAGTTCTGGAATATCCATTTTTTTGTCTGCAAAACAATGAAAGACAACCATTTCAGTATAACATTTTAATTATAAGTCTGGAAGACTTTCCAGACGACTTATAATTAAGTCGTCTGTAAAGTCTTCCAGCTGAAGACTTGTAATTAAGTCGTCTGGAAGACGTTCTAGACGACTTAATTATAAGTCTTCCAAGACTTCCAGTAGACATTTTTAGAGCATACCTAAAATTTCGGAGAAGCCATAGTCGCCTTCGACACAGCGGTTATAAATCTGCCAAAATAGACAGCCAAAAAGAAATGCGGTGAGAACGGTGGTGAGAACGGTGGACTTAAGAGACAACGTTTTAACTTACCTCGCTAGGGTTTACAGACACGCCTCTGAAAGAAACGACGCTAGGGTTTACAGACAAACGCCGCTAGGGTTTACAAACAAACGGCGCTAGGGTTTACAGACAAACGGCGCTAGGGTTTGAAATAGAGGAAGTGGCGGTGAGAAAGGTGGTGAGAATGACGGTGATAACGGCGGTGAGAAACGGTTGTGAGAATGATGGATTACAGAGAATCGCCTTCGAAATCGCCTTCGAAATCGCCTTCGAAATCGCCTCTTTGAGAGAATGACGTTACAGTTTCTAAATCTCGCGAAACAGTAAACCAAAAAAAAAAAAATCTTATATATGCCCGGTAAAAAATCCGGTTATGTTTAAAAGCACATTGGTAAAATGGTAAAACTAAAGGTTCGGTCCGGTTTGAACGTGCATCAGACGACTTATTAGTAAGTCGTCTACCGTAAATATTCACCAGACGACTTACTAGTAAGTCGTCCCAGACCCTAAACCCTAAACCCTAAACGAAATTGACTAAAATAACTAACAAACCACGTTATAAAATCAAATTATACTTAAATAGTGTTTACTATATACAGAAATAAATACACTTAGGTCAATTTTAAATTTTTCAAAAAAACATTTATGCTTTCCAAAATCTAACCCTAAGAACACATACAATACTACAACATATGTTGGCAAAACCTAAACCAAAGAATATCATGACTCACTACTTTCACTCATCTATGTTGAAAACAATTAAATTTTGTTATATCTTAATTTATATTTCTTTAAACATACGTTAATTATATGATTTCAATTTTTCACTTATCAAAATAATTTTTACAAAATTTTTAAATTATTTTTAAGAAGTACTATACTAGACGACTTACTTGTAAGTTGTCTAGATAGAAGACTTGCGGGGGTTAGAAACGTAAAAAAAAATTCCGTTTTTTTTTTGTTCACAAGGGGCTGGTTGTAATTTCAATAGCCTTTTAGGTTACTTTTGCATTTGATTCAAGTTTGGGTTTAATTTTGCATTTCAAATCAAGTTTTAGGTCAGTTTTGGCAAAAAACCCTAAAATGTAATCATGAATATAGTTTTATCATAAAAATGTATTCATGATTTAAAAGTTTTTAAAATATATATATTTGCAAAATACTTATAATTAGTTAACTATAGATTTAATATTTTAATTAATAATTAATAAATACTAAATTTTATTACAAAATAGAATATATTTGGCTGGATTTAACTATAAGAATGTAGTTCTGAAACACACATTTTCACAAAATAATAGTTGTGATTTTAGATATTTGATTAACGAATACATTTATAAAATATGTATGATTAGTTAAATATAAATAAAACAAGGATTAAATTGATATTACAAATAAATTTTATTTAAAAGGTAGATTTGAAGTAGGTTAACTGATAAGAATGTAAGTGAATAATTTTTCAGAATAGATAGTTGTGATTTTAAGTGTTTGTAAAATATTTATAGTTTATTGGTTAACTATTACAATAATGGTTAAATAATAAATAAATTTTAAATTATATAATTATGAAACATCAAAATCATACTATTATAATAATTTTTAAATCATTAGTCCTTTATTCTGTTAATCAGAACCCATGTGTTTAATCCTTATATTTGTTTTTATTTTATTTTAGTTTTGATTATAATTTTAATAAAAAATATTTATTCTGTGGGGATTAATGCAAGATTTAGAAAAAATATTTTTTCAGATTATATATATTAGTGATAAGAAAATAAATCAATCTTATAAATATAAGTTTATAGTAGGTGCTTAAATATCAACTGAAATAAAAATAAATTTATTATATATAGATTATAATTACTGCATCAAATTTTTATTATTCAAGAGAAATGATTTTTCTTTTCAAAAACTTAAAATGACATGAAATGCTATATAATATTTTGTGACTGTTATTAAATGTCAATAGCTACTAAAATCCAAGGACAATGTTTATGAATGGTGGCGGAAAACCAATTAACCCATGTGTAATATATTAATATTAGTGTCTTTTGAGACTTTGTCAAAGAAAACCATATATCATAGATAATGCATATACCAAGTGGAAATATACATAGTTGATAGACCCAAGCCCTTTGTCAAAGAAAATTATATATATATACCCACGTGGTTCATGAGTATCCCAAGTGCCAAAAGTAGGCAGTATATAGCTTGATCGCATTAAGATCATGATGAAGAATTACACTAGTTGGAAAAAAGAATATATATCTAAAAAACTTGAAGAGCTTGAAGGGAAGAACTAAAAAATGGCGGACGAAGGAGGTGGAAGTGGAAGTGGAAGTGGAACAGCAAATTGCATAGATATTCTGCTTGCTATCCTCTTGCCTCCTCTCGGCGTCTTCCTTAAATTTGGCTGCCATGTTTGTTTCTATTTATCTCTATATATCTTAACTTATCCATGTGTGTTTGTTAGTCTATACACTACAGTTTCTATTTTTGTACCATATTTTGTAACAAAATATGGGGAAAATAAATAATTGCAGGTGGAGTTTTGGATATGTTTGGTGTTAACGTTCTTAGGATACATCCCGGGGATCATATATGCTATCTATGCCATCACCAAGAAGTAGAGATCTCTCTCTCTCTCTTCCTTCTATCATAGGACCTTCTTGAATCTTGTTTTATGGGTACCACTTGTATATTTCATGTACAAACTATGCATGTATTGTACATATATATTTAGAGGGAGTTAGAGAGCTTATATAGTTACATGATAAATCAAAGCTCTACTCTTCTACTTCATTACAATTTGGTTTTAAGGAGTTTTCTTCTTTTCTTTTCCTGGATTGTGCAAAGTGTATACGATGAAGAAACGGTGGTGTACCTTTGATATTTTCTTTTTTTTTGTTCAGTTCAATATTGTAAGATAAACTTGTTAAATATTGTAAAGCTAATCTAAATGGAGTTAAGGTTTTAAACGTGAACCAACATCTTCAAAGTTAAGATCTACCTCTTGTCACAATCTCTTACGTGATCAAGGTTTCAAATGTGGCATGTACATGTGCCACATAATGGACCAGAAAATTTTAGTACATTTTTGTGGTTACTTCAACTTTTCATCCATTAAAAATCGATTGAGGGTCATATTAAATTGGAAACAATGTTCCAACACACCTTTACAGAGGGAAACCAAAGCTAGAGGATCTAATCAAGGCACAACACAAAGAGTCTCTCTCTGTCTCCACTTCTTACTCTTTAAATTGCCATTCTCTACGGCACATGGGGCAATGAGCTTGACTCGTCTGTGAATTAACCCATTTCAATATACAATGGAGATGAAACGAATGGTTGCAAGCTCCCCAAACTGCTCAATATCCAATAAGCATCCACGCGTAAGAATATAAAGCAGGGGTTTAGTTTTAGCCAACTTGTTGAGTTAGATAGAAAAGAGCTTAACAAGATTTTCATCAAACAATGACTTTGTGTAGAGAGACATGGAAAGAGAGGAGGGACTTACTTAGAGGACAATCATCTCCAGGGAGTTTGCAGTCAGGACAACAACCGTCAAATGGCATACGACATATCCCACATGTCTCATCTTGAGCATCCCATGTCCATGATGCAACCGCATGCCACCTACAGTTTTTTTTCACAATGTAAGAACTCATATATTGGAATCGAGAACTGCATATACACATGTACTAATGGGACAAAGAAACCTACTCTGTTTTTTTCGAAGTCAGGAGACAGTGTAGCACCAAGAGTCAAGGGAAAGTAAAAGTTTTGAGAAAAAAAAATCTAAATTAGGAACATTGAGCTGATCTTAGTCTACCCTATGACTAGTTAAGACTTGAGAGCTGAAAAAAGAATCCTAATAACAAAAACTATCAGATTCAACATTAGTAATCAAAACTGAAATTCATGAAAAGAGAACAGCATCATGAATTAATAAATTAAGTTTTGAACAACATCAAAGAAACTATGTATGCATGATAAGCAGAGATAATGAAGTAAGAAGGATACGCAAGATCTCGACTTTCATGGCTTCCTCCTGAAGAAACGACCAAATCTTATATCAGCTTTACAAACGCCAAAAAAAGAGACAAAACACAAAGACAATTTATTTCTCTCAGACATTTGATCGAACACCTTGTATGCCATAACCAAACATTAGACTAGTTCAGTAACAATGATTAAAGACAGTCTAACCCTGTAATGAAAATAAGAAACCAAACAATTAATTTCACAAAAATCAAATCAAAGATGTAACTTTAACACTCAGATCAATGCTTGAGGACAATTCTCTCGAGACTCCAACGAACACAGAAAAACATATTCATTTGAAATACTCCGATATTAAGTGGAAACCCAATGAGGGTTACATCAAAAAAAACGGAAGAAAGCAATCACAAAATTCAAAAACTCACCGGCGATGACGGAGAAGCTAACTGAGACGGAGAAAGCAGCGGGAAGAAGGTAATGGAAGACGCGAAATAATTTAAGTTTATGGGCTTTGAATTGAAACGGGCTTTAAATTAAATTTGGGCGTTAAATGGGTTCTTACTACATCTTGTTATGCTGATTGTTTTAGTAGTTTTTGGTTTTTGGTTTATAAATTTTGGTTTTGGATTTTTGATTTTCAGACTTTATTTTTGATTTTTAGTTTGATTTCAAAATTATTTTTTCTAATGCTGGATAATTATGTTATTAGAAACTATGAGAAATATATGGACGATGGTATAACCGATAACTCTACATGTCTCTGATTGCAGCATCTTGAACCGTTTTTAAGATATGTTTGACAATGCTTATTTCACCGTGCTGAAAATCTCTTGTAAGTATTTTTTCCATTAATTTACATAATTCTACATTATCTAAGATTCGAAACCTAAAGTTTCTGTTGTAGAAGCATTAAGGAATTCTTAGTCAAACCAATAGAGTAAAGGAAGTTTCTACAAAAATTTGAATTTTGATTTTGTTTTTTGGTTTTGATATATATTTAACTTTTTCAATAGATTACTAATACATTACTTTAAGATAATACAAAAAAATAGCAATAAAATATTAATTTACCATTACAATTTATAAAATATTGAGATTATTATTTAAAATGAAAATAATTTAACATGTTTCCACCTATTCCATTTTAAAAAACTTATATTATTAAAGTATAAATCATAATATTTTTCTTATATAAATTAGTTTTAATTTTAATAGATTGAATTACAAATTTTAAAATTAATAGAATATATTAAAAACATTTTATGTTTTCTTATAATTTTAGTTATTTTTAAATGTGTATAATAATTATTAAAATTATTCTTTATTTACAGAAATTAATAACTAATTGTTTGAAATTATTTTACAGTTAGTATCTAAATGTATTTTACAGATATGAAACACATGAAATTATTTCATGTTGTTTTTTTAAGATATCTTAAAAAACTTGTTAGGGAATTTTATGTTTATGAAAAAAATATTTTTGTAATTATGAATTAATTAAAAAGTAGCATTTTCTACAAAAAATATTACTTTTAATAAAATCCCAAAAATTTGGGTTTTTTTTCCTTCCTAAATTGATTAAAATGTTGAAAACAATAGTTTTCCCTTAATTTTATAGAACCTATTTAATAAAAATCTTGATTAGCAAATAAATTAACCTTTGGAAAAAAATAACCAAAAACTATTTCAAAAACCAGAAACAATCGACAACTTAAAGCAAATGTTTTGTTTTGTCATTATTGACATTTAAGTTATTTTTATAATAAAAGAAACATTTGATTATACTATATTTGGATTAGGAATACAATCTATTTTAGCTTACTTTTATTCAAAGATTATCTATACATATTTGGTTTTGAGAATTATTTACTACCTTATTTGAATTAGAAATAAAATCCATTTTAGCTTACTTTTATTCAAAGATTATCTACCATATTTTGTTTAAATTTATTTACTATATATAAATATAAATTAATAACTTTTTGTTGTAAGTCATATATATGAATTTTTTTATATTTTCCATATGTATGAATATTGTTTTTTATATTTTCCATATGTATGTATATTTTGTTCTTGATTTCCATACTATATAGGGAACATACCATACATAAATACAAACTAATAGTGGTTGGCTATGACCATGCAAATATAAGCATTTTTGAATACTAAACTTACTTCCAAAGCTATATTTATTTTCTTTTAAACCTGAAAATGGTATGATATTGGTACATATAGATATATATGTATGGATTTAGATAATAGATTATCTCCTTAAATATCATTCAACATTGATGTATATATAAAGAACACTACCCAAATTTACTAGACACAAAAACAAACAAACACAAACAAAGAGTGTCATGACAAGACAGAGGGTGAAGATGGCTTACATAGAGAATGAGACTTCAAGGAAGGCAACATTCAGGAAAAGAAAAGGAGGTATCATGAAGAAAGCCATGGAGTTATCAATTCTCTGTGACGTCCCAATGGCCGTGATCATCGAGAGCGAGTACAACTCTGTCCCTGAGGTGTTCCCAAGGGAAGGTGTGGAGAGGGTTATGGCCCAATGGGACATGTTGTCGAAGGTAGACAAGAACAAGAAGATGTTGAACCAAGAAACGTATCTCAAGCAGAGGTTCGACAGAGCAACTGAGAAACTCAACAAGGTTGAGAAGGAGAACAGAGATTTGGCTATGAAGGAGGTCATGTTTGATTGTCTTCGTGACAAGACTGCGGCGTGTTCTCTTGGTAAGGATGAACTTCGTGATTTGGGTGGTGTTGTTGACCAGTATATCAAAGTTCTTAATCGTAGGATCCAGATTCTTGCCAAGAACGATGCATCCTCCTCCTCCTCTGTTGTTCCTGCTCTTGCTGGTGGTGGTGGTGGTGGTGGTGCAACATTTTTTGCCATGCCTAGATTTGAGATGGGTTCTTCCTCAACCGGATTTAACCATATGACTTACTCAGCCGGATTTAACGGTATGATTCAAGAGAATATGAATGTGATACCAAACGTCAAGGACTTTGATCTGAATCAGGCTCAGTGATGAGTGAGTGAGTCTCTGAACTTGTTGATGTTTCGGTTATTTAAGCTATCAATAAAAATATGTTTTAAGTACTTTTGTTTTAATTACATGTGTGTTTCGTTGGTTTGACATGTAATATTCTAGTTTATCTTCAATAAAATTTCATTTTCGCCAGTTCTGTTTCATTTCCTTGTCAACAATATATTTTCTTATGTGAATTCACTATTCGAGTGGTGAACCAGCGACCGCATTAACACAAACTAACAACTTGAGAAACTGAAATAACACGTATTGATCAAATTATATTGATTTTTATTAAGTTTTTTTTGGATTTCTAAACCATTTGTTTAACTCAAATCTCTTGTATATTTATTTAAATCTCACCGAAACACGGAATGTGTAAGCTTATATTATAAATAGATTCTTTAGAGACTAAAATCCATGGTTCATTGCTTTCTACATAATCTCAATACCCTCCTTCTTCTAACCACTAATCTCGCATTAGTATTATATCCAAAAGGTTTAGTGGCTCCAATATCATATTAAGTTAGGTGGGATTTCAATTTTAAACCAATTGGTCTAAAATTCTTATATATTATTTAAGTTCCAACAAAACTCTCTACGTGAACTTAGCTTTTAGAAATTATGATTCATCCATCAATCTCTTGTAATTCCAATATATTTTTGTAAAAAAAACCTTTAATTTTCATGCACTTAAGGTCTAATTGGTGTACCTGCAGTGGTTGCGGTTGTTGTAGGCGTTTACGGAGGTGAGTCGTTACGGTTTTAAGTGTTGTTAAAAAATTTGGACGACTGGTGTAACGATTGAAATTTGTTGCGTTTGATGGATACTTATGCATGGTTAACTTTCAAATGCAACATTGGTTAAATAATAAATTAACAAAATTTACATTTTATATAATTATAAAAATAATAAAATTTATGTTATTATAATAAATATAAAACTTATATTTATAAAATTATACTATTAATTTTTGTAAAATTATAGAAAATATCTTTTTTTAAGTTTTAAAATATAACAGTTTAAATCAGTTTATCACGTTTTCTATGGTCGTTGCAAAACCAATCACAAATGTTACGTTTGCGGATGATAGCAAAGAAACCAATCATGATCTTAGTATAATCGTTTTGCATTTAGTATGATTGTTGGGCTTTTTTTTGCTTGATACATTTCATACGTCAAACTAGTTCTTAAAACATGTTTTCCTAAAGTACCAGCACAACAATTGCCTTGTCTTAGTATAAACTCAAATCGTATCCACCATACAAGCCGTTGTGTCCAAAGTTGAAGCAATCGTTAGAGTTGCCCGCTCGTAAATAATAAAGCCTTACGTATAATGAAATCATAAGCCTGAAGCTATGATTATAATTGATTCATCACCAAATCGATGCATGTGGCAACAATTGTATTTTTTCTAAATTCATAAAATAAATCATTTCCATTTCATATAAGTAATACCACTAACCTAAAGTTGTAGCATTACAACTGTCCAAAGTGGCCCTAAATTTTCTTGGTTTTGTATACATTTTAGATCTTCTAGATTCGAACGAAAAATGACTACACGTGAATGCTATATTTCAACAACAACTTCTAGCAAGGATTTCATCAGTCTTCTTTTTGCTTTTTACATTGTGCGGTAGAACTTTTTATTCCGACCCTTTAATCATCTAATTATTAAATTCCTATGATTCGGTAAAATATGTAAATAGATACCTCCCAAGACAATAAATCAAATAGCAGACAAAAAGGTTAAAATGGAAATAAAAATACAGAAGAGAAAGGAAAAGAGCTTTTAGATGGTTGGTTCTAATACGAAAGACACGAAGGAAGTCGTGTCTTGTCCATTTTGACAGAAAGTGTTTCAACCCACATTGATGGGCTTGATTTGATCTTCAAAATCATGAATCTTTTTATTTATAACAACTTTGTTCTATACGATTATATTAGCCTACTTGTAGGTCTAAGCATATAGAAACCCTACGAAGAATCTAGAGACCAAATCTTATAATAGAAGATAGCACTATTCTTGGATGAGTATGTGTCATGGTTTTTCATAAATGTGCTGTGTTTTGAACGGATGGCCAATAGCATTGATCGAGAAGTCACATTACTATTCGGGCTTGTTATTGATTTAAACACGTAAAACACAAGTAACGAATATTTCTTATTACAAAAATAAATGACAAACATAAAATATCTATAATCTCTTTTTTTTATTAATCAAGGGTATCCGGTAAATCGAAATCCAACTAACTAAAGTTGAGGCTATAAGCCATAGAGGGTGTCCACATAGGATTTAAAACCACCAATCATATTATGACAAATCAGTATTTTCATTTTGCTATTTCTATAAATGTCATTATTAACAAAAATCATTTTTCAAAATAAAATATAAATAAATATCAAATAAGGTAAACTTACAAAAATAAAAAAATCATATATAAGTTAACTTAATATATAACAAATTTTCAAAATTTAACATAAAAATAATTAATTAAAAAGAAAAAAATTTCAAACAATATAACTATATAAATTTAAAACACGTAATTTTAAAATTTTAGGTTATATGCCTAAATTATTCACAAAAAACCTATACTATATATATAAGTTAATACTATAAATTATTCAGGGTGTCAAATTTTTTTTTAAAGTAACAAGAAAAATATGCTAGATCTTTTTTAATTAATTTTTAAAAAATTGAAGATTTTCCAAATAATGTTTCTTTCAAAAAAATTAGAAAATCAGTATTAAATTTATTAAAAAGAAAGAAAAATTATTAAAGAAATAATTTATATATAAACTAAATCCTAATTTTGTTATTACTCAAAAATCAGTATATATTAACAAAAATCATTTATTTTAAAAAAAAATATAAACAATATCAAAATATGGAAAAATTATAAAAGTAAAAGCATCATCTTAAAGTTAACTTGATAATTAACAGAATTACAAAAATTAACATCAAAATTATTACCAAAATAATAATTAATTAAAAATGAAAATTTTCAAACCAAAGATAATTATATAAATTTAGAACACGTAAATGTTTCAAATTTTAGTCTATATGATATTTAAAGTATTCACAAGCAATCTATGCTATATATAATTTTATGCTATAAATCACTGAGAGATCCACATATCATTTTAAAATAGCAATAAAAGTATGCTATATCACTATTTTACTTATTAATATAATATTTTTGAATATTTTTCAAATAATGTTTATTTCCATATAATTAGAAAATAAATATTAAATTTAATAAACAAAATGTAAAAACCATCAAAGGAATCAATTTTATATATAAACTAAATGTTTTACAATATTAACATCAAATTAGCTAACAAAAAATTTTTTTTTACAGAATACAAGAATTTTAAATAATAAAGACAAATAAATCTAAATAAAAGAGGCGACAAAAAAAATCTAAAGAACATCTGATTTCAAAACTGAGCCTCCATCATATTTAAATTCTCAAACAATTACAAATAATATAAATTATATACCATCATACTAATTGAAATTTTAAAATATAAACATCAGGACAAAAGTTTTAAAAGATAAATGAAAAATAAGGAAACAAAAAATAATTTTATTAAATAATTAACTTGATAAGAAGAACATAATTGTCTTAAAAATATTTTTTTAAACTAAAAACTGTAAAATAATAAAATAATAATTGATACAAAACTACGAAAAACATAAATTAAAAAATGTAAAAATTATCTTAAAAGTTAGTTTGGTATTTTTACTTATGTATTGAAAAACTGGCATAAAAAGACATGAAAAGAAAAAACACAATTATGTCCATAACCTCTTTTATGATAGGGCTATAATAGTTTAAAAAATATTAACATAAAAGATTAAGAATGGAAATTCACTTAATATATAAAATAAGAAACTTTCTAATATATGAAGTATTAGGGTGACTATAAGTATTTGTCTAAACATCAAAGAGTTTTCAAGATTTACTTTGACAAAGAGAGAGATTGAAAAAAGAAAGAAATATTTACACAATGGTTGCTTGTGCTTCTTCTTTGGTTTTCGATGATCTTACAAAAGGGTTTAATAAGAATGAATTTCATGCTAGAGTGATTCACTTTTGGGAAGCACGTAACATCACCAAAGGTGGTTTACTTATGGTTTTTGAGTTGTTTCTTATTGATCAAAACCGATGTTGCTGAATCAAAAACCTTATACATCAATATCAAATAAGGTTAACAAGAAGAAACAAACTATATTAACTTAATATCTATGATAAATTTCGAATTTTAACATAAAAGCAACTAACAAAATATTAATTATTTAAAAATTCAAGACTTTCAAACAATTATAACTTTATAAATTTAAAACACTTGATTTAGTCGAAAAAAAACACACGATTTAAAATTTTTGGCTATATGCTATTAAGATATTCACAAAACAAAATATGCTAGATTTAATTTGAGGCTATTAGTCATTAAAAATGTCCATATATTGTTTTAAAGCACCAAAAAATATATTTGAATCACTATTTTATTTATTATTTTAAATGTATTAAGATTACCAGAAAATGTTTCTTAGACAATAAAATAAAAATTAATATTAAACTTATACAAATAAAAATCATTAAAAGAAATCATTTTGATAAAAATGTAAAATAAGTTAAATTGCAAAAAAACGTGAATAATAATATAATAACAGTATTGGAGGTAGACGATCACAAATGTATGATCAATATATATAAGAAAATGGCTTATTGTATATCAAACGTGAAAGTAACATTTTAAAACTCTATGTAAGAAAAACAAATAGTAGAAAGTTTTTTTAAATTATGTCTTAAAACAGATTAAGTTATGATATGGGAACATCAAAAGACAATCGCTTCTTCATAATGAAATTTTCTTTTTTAACTGCTAATGCATTAATATCAAAATAGCAAACATCCAAACCTTATAGTAACAATTCAATTTTCATAATTCTTCAAAATGTAAATTAATATTAAAACAGTTAAAGTAAGAAACAACAAAAACAGCTACAAAAATTTACTTATTATATAATACAAGAAAAAAGCTATATATAAAGTATTAGTGTGACTATAAATAACTGTATAAAGTTCCATGAGAGAAAATGAGATAATCAAGAAAGAAAAGAAAGATTTAATAATGATTGATTTTTGCTTCTTCTTTGATGTTCGATGACTTTAAAAATGTTTTAATAAGAATAAAATTATTATTAGAGTATTCATGTTTTGGAAAAAAGTAACATCAAAAGGATGATTTGGTTATGAGGTTTGAGTTGTTTCTCACTAATCAAAAGGAATAAGGATGTTTATTTAGCCCTTACCAATATACATGTTATGAAACATACTATATATTATGTTTAACACAATTTTTTACACGAAAAATCTATGCATTCAACTATCTAATCAAATAGGCTATTACAAGGAAAATTTAAAAGTTGATATAGTCTATGCAAGATTATGAACTTGGTCATTATTAACAAAACAATCTACAAGGTGACTTCTCATAAATTCTTTATTAGACAAACAATTTTAATACATGTAGATCATGCTGGCCATGATATTGAGAGGTAAAATTTATGATTCATTCTTATCCCAAATTTAATCAAACGGTTGACAAAAGTAAAGATCGATATGGTAAAAACTTCATTACTCTATATATAAAAATATAAGACTTTGTTATCATGTTCTAATGATATCTTTCCTTTATATAATTTTCATTGGAAGCGGGTCCTCATCAACAATGAGAATTATAATTGCCACACAAGTAAAGTAAATGTTATAGCCAATAGTGTGGTATTAATAAGAGTGAGCATATTTCTCCTAAGTTCGTAGTTCTTCTTATCTTTAAATTTTTTAATAATCATTATTTTGCATTTTCTACTCAGTGGGCCAATTATTTATGTTATTCTTTAATTATCTACCAATTTCCACAAAGAAATTGATGAAAATATTATTCACAAACATATCTTACTTCTCGCTACAACAATAAACCTAAGAATATCTAGAAAATTTTAATCTCAAACAGTACATTTACAAAAGTATAACTAATTAAAATTAATTAAAATATCTATAATATATATATATATATATATATAAACATAAATAAACAAAAATATTTCAAGTATATATGAGCATATAATAAATATATAGCATTCACACATTTATGATATAACTTTGATAAGTAAATAGAAAATTTAAACATCATGCTTATAGATTATTTTTTTATTTCATCCAAATTAAAAAAAATAAAAGTATAATAAATTTTTTTATAATAGTATCATCTTTATATGCATTCAGCAATCTATCAAATAATAATCAAAAAATTATCTTTAAATAATATAAATAGTTATACATAATTCATAATATAAACAAATACTAAATAATAATAAAATTAAAATTACAGTTTTGTAAACAAATAAAAGTAGAAAACATATTTTAAAACCATTTCATAAAAATAAAATTTATAGAAACCATTATAATTTGTAAATTAAACTTTTGATAAAAAGTAAACTAAATTATAAATGCAGACTCGCGCGTAGCGCGAGTGTAAAATCTAGTTACAAAAATAAATGACAAACATAAATCTCTATAATCTCTTTCTTTTTTATTAACAAGGATGTCGGGTAGGTCGAAACCCAACCAACTAATTTTCTGAAGCCCTACCCACCGGTAACAAATAAACCCGATTGTTTTACTTGAAAATTAGAAATTTATGCCATTTATCCACACAAAGAATTAACAATTTTGCATTAGAAAAAAATCAATCACTAGCATGGACCCACATGGCGACATAAAAAATCACTAAACCACCACAATATGATTTTGCTTATTAAAATCATATATATCTGTAATCTTAAAACATGTTGACATCCTAAAACTATGTTACATGGCCTTTGCTAAATGAAGTTATAGCAACATTGTCAATGTAATGGTTGATCCATCGTCCTCACGAAATGTTGGGCAGTGTTAAAAGGCTAGTTCTATTGATGCTCCACTTTAGTAACAATTTGACATTTTGAATCTGATCCAGCTCATAAATACTTGTTATGGGTCAAAACCTACATAAGGGCATGTTCATTGCAGGGTTCTTAGGTGGGGTTCTTAAATTTTGTTAAGAGCCGGTTCTTAGTTTATAACTAAGAAAAACTAAGAACCGGTTCTTAAATAAGAGTTTTAAGAGCCGGTTCTTAGCCGTAAAGTAAAAAAAAAAAAATGAAAAAGTGAAAATTCAAAAGTTAAGAACCCCACCTAAGAACCCCGCAATGAACATGGCCTAAGTAATAAAGCTGAGCACCATATTCTAAATATCTTGAAGTAGAGTGAGTCTCTAGACATGGACACTTTCTCAATGCATCAGACAAAAAAATCTATGCACTGCGAATATAACTATTTTAAAGTGAATCGTAGATAATCTTTCGAATCTAAAACAACTCTGAACCATCCATAGCTAGACTCAAAAACATGAATCTTAATATGGTCTGCTTGACCTTTGGTCTTCAAGTTAGGACCAAGCCCATATAACCCAGAGACATGATCACTTATTAATGCAGGTTTGTCTAAAAGTGTGCCTAGTAACTATTTTTATGTTATTTTGGAACAATGTGCCTAGTAACTATAATTGTGGAATTTATAAAGATAACTTTTGACTTTTATTTGACATTTTGTAGATAATTCCGAATATATTGATGTTATCATTCTCAAAGACTTGTCAATTATTTTTTCTTGATTTAATTGTATCTCTTACATTAGCCGGGACTTGCAAACTAATAAGAATATAACCCATCAAAAATAAAAGTTATAGATGTCACTGTGATCACCGAGAAATATTCTTGTCAATTTATGTGTGGCTTTCGATCATCTAGCACTAGCATCGTACGTTGTTGATTTAATCAACAGATTGGGTAAATTTTAGCATTACTTAATTGCATTACGTTTAATAATAAAAGTGTAAGATATTGTGTTAAAAAAAAAGTGAAAGATATCAAGTGATTATTATCATAATACATAAAAACTTGAAACAAAAGGATGTGAAAAATATAATAGGCAAAAGAAGGTGAGGATGAAGAGAGAAAAAGCAAGGAATAAATGTACTCTTAGAGATGTACCTTTGTGTACAAAATACAATATATTTGGGAAACTAATATCATCCACATGATATTGTTCTAAATTCTACAGCTGGCTTCAAAACTTTCTTCTTGCTTAACTAATCTTAATATACGATTATTTTGTTCTTGTTACTTGTTAGCTATATTAAAATGTATCAAAGTTAATTAAACAAAAAATTTACATATTGGCTACGAAAATCCTTAGTCTTAACACATGGGTGGTTTAATGGTAGGTGAATTTCGGTGAGATAAGTGATCCGAATTCGAAGTAACCCTACAACACTGAACTTGTGTGGTTAGGCGACATGTGTCTCTAATTTTTATTGCGAGCAACCGAATTTTTCTAACATCGGTGACCAAGCCTCAAGAGACTAGTCAATTGGACATCGGTCCGCCAGATATCTTCGGACTATCCAAAAAAATTCCTTAGTCCCTCTTGAGATTTTATTAAACTGAGGACTTTGGTTTGCCATTTGGAGATGGTGGCTTAAAGATAGTAGCGATTATTGTGAAGTTGTTATTAGTGCAACTCGTTCCTATAGATCGATATTTACATGAAACAATAGTGTAAGATCTTAATTTACACTAGCTAGACCCGAGTCATATCAGTGTAAAAATCTTAGTACTGCGTGAGTCTTGACATGTTGTTTTAGATCATATGTCATTTATTAGGAACATTTTTGTGAGAGAGTTAGTTGACAATTTATATGGATCATATATACAACGAAAATTTGCATGTTATGGAATTTTCAAGTCCATTTATATTAATTGTAGAGAATGACTTTCAACTACATATAATGCATTTTTATAAACAAATCATCATAAGGACACCATCATGAACATAAAAGAAAAGGAATATACATAGAACCAGACTAAATAAGCTATTGGCATTCTTTCATATTCATCATCATGATCATGATTATGATGATGGCTAGTTATGGTGAGACTGGCAAGGAGGGAGAGTTTGGCACTCAGACTCAGTGACACGAGAGGCATGGAACTTGGCGATGAAGGCAGAAGCTTTACGGTCAATACCTGGCTCAGCCACCCAATATCGCTTGTCCTCATCGCTGGCCCATGCCTTTCTTGTGTATACCCCGTCGTCCCATGCGTCTGCTTCAACTCTGTGAGACGACCTTCGTGATTTAAAGAAGCTGAAGAGCGAGAACTTCTTTCTGCTTCCCATTAGACGGTACAAGAACACACCAAGATTAATTCAAGAAATAGAAGTGTAAGTTTGTTTAAGTTTGATGTGTTTGTGTTTATGTGGAGAGATGGGTTTTGCGGATGTATTTATAAGGTGATGAGTAAAACAGCTTCTTGTGGAAGGTTCCTTTTGTCCGGTTTGGTTCGAATCTAGGTTGGTTTCTGTTTAGAAATTATCAAAGCGAAATAAAGTTTTGTTCAGTGTTGTAAGCTACATTGTCGGACCAACGTGCTTTTATGTGTCGCTTGCAATTATTTGACCTATTTCTTTGT